>ML336532.1:0-133803 GCA_005239505.1 Nicotiana paniculata | reverse complement strand
GATGGATCAACATAAAAAGTGTCATGTTTCATGCCCATGGAAAGTAAGTGATAAAGATTCTATTTGCAAACAAAGAGTGCCAGAATTGATAAAAAATTTAGATCATTTCAGTAAAGAGAAAACGCCATGTTAGAATATCACACTCTGCAATAACACCCAACTAAAATACTACTTAAAAATAAAATTTAGTGTTTCATCACATTAGAGTACAATATAACAAATTACAATTAGGGTTGCTCAAATTTACTACAAGTCCTTAACCTATTGAGCTTGAAGCTTCTCGGCCATATGGATGAACATCTTACGAAAGCTGGGGTTAGGCAAGTAAGGAACAACTAGAGACATTTGCTTATCATCAATACAGTACTTTTCCATGATGAATTGTAACTGGGAAATCACGACTTGCTCTGAGTAGACATCAATCTCATGAGGTATCGATGCTTGTGCCCGTTCCTCCTCCTTTCTTTCTTTTGCTTCCTTCTAGTCTCTCTTCCACTTCAAGTGCTCAATAAGATAATCCTGGTTGCAATATGATAAGTCACGACCTTTTTTACGGCGTGTATATATTCCACCATCAGTCGCCAAAGATGTATCTGCCATAGTCCGCTTCCCACTGCTAGTACCAGTATTTGTATTCACATTCGCAGGCGCAGTACCAATAGGGTAGTCGTCACAAGAAAAGAGTTCATTATCCGCTGTAGTAGCTTCATCGGATAGCTTCATCTGATCGTCGAGGGGAAACAAGTGTTGTACTGTATACGATATGTCTTCCCATGGCAAATGAATTTCCGAATATCTCTTCTAACAAGTCAAAGTGTTCAAGCCCCTTGTATAAGTATTTGGAGATATTTATTTTCTTTTCTTTCATTATTTGAAAAATATTTAAAATAATATGTTAGTTCAGAATGCATAAAGGTACAATATGCATATTTTTACTCATCTCACAAACTTACCAGCACAAGTGTTTGCCAAATATAACTGTGTTATTTTCAAGATCCCAACCATAGCCGGAGCAAGAATTAAGGAGGTTCCTGAAGTTTTTCGTGTCTGTCCTTAACTTTTGTTGTTTAGACTTAATGTGATGTTCGTCATAAGTGTCTTTCTTGCCAGATTTCATCCAAAATTCATCGATAACTTTCTTCCATCGTAGAGTACTAAGGGTTGAACCATTGAACCCATATTTCCTTGTATCCTCATGTAGGATATGGATGAGGATCGACATGTCCTCATCCAACCAATTTTTAGCATGTGCACCACGTGATATATTCATTCTTTTACGTTTCTACAATATAACAATGATAGAATAATCAATCACATATGAACATTTTCATTTTTAGAGTGCATAACAACTGAAATAAGCCTTATAAGTTATAAGTAATATTGAAGGCACACACATAGGAGCAAAAAGGAAAATAAAACTTTAAATCAAGTTACCTTGTTCATCGGTGGCGGAGCAGTCACAGAATTCTCGTCTGAAATCCCAAAGCCAGCTTCAGGTTTGACGTGCATAATACAAGAAGTCCGAACCATCGTTGCACCAACCAGATAAAATTGATACGACCAAAAAAAGTAAAACATAAAAGATTCCAGCAAATTGAGAAAAAAAGAAAAAATCTTCAGAGTACAGTAGAAGTGGGGAGAAATAAGTTATTATTCAGTCAATAATAAACGTATACGACCACAAACAAAGAAAAATCTATAGTTTCAAACAAACACAACTTAAAGAGTTACAAACAAAGAAATTGCAATGTAGGAAGAACTCACATACATGTAAGAATTTACAAATCTATGAAAAATCTTACAAATCAAGCAAATAATACTAAATTTTAGCAATTACCGTCAAAGAATATCGTTGCAGCTGATGGGAGATGCCAACCCCTTGCCGGATTGGGATGGCAAAGGCAGCCGCACACTTTGTTGAGAAGAAGACCTGCGCGTTTTGTGTTTCTGTGGGTAGTTGTAGGTTAATAATTATTGGGGTCATTTTATAAATTTTAAAAGTATGGGGTAAATTTGTAAAACTAAAAACTAGCAAATTTCCATTTTCAATTGAAAAAGGATTTTCAAGTGAAATTGAAAAATTTGGTAAGAATGGGATAACCAAACATTGTTTTGAAAAAAAAAATTGAAAAAAAAGAAAAAATTTTGTATGTCCAAACGGGCTCTTAGGATGAAGAAGTTAGGAAAATGTGTCAAGTTTCTAGGAACTCAAAAACATCTTTTTGAGGTTAAAAGTACCTCTCTTTTTTTTTATTGTGTTTTATCAAAATTGAATTATGCTAATGAGCATAAGCAAAATAAATTTTCTACTATTAGAGATAAGCTATTCAAAAAGTTTATTTTTTGGGACAAAATAATCCTTAATAAAAATTTATATTTTCTCAATTACCTCTTATTAACTAGATCCATCTATCTCTCAAATGCATATACAAACTTTTTCTTATCTTCCTTTTGGTGTTTAACTACATTTATATTTATATTTATTAAAACCGTAAAATGCATTTTTATTTTATTTTTTAAATTTTAATTAACTAAAAATAAAAACTTAATAAAATTATTTCATAAAAATACTTACAACTATTACTCTAATCAAAGAATAGTACTAATTTTTAAAGTAAACTTGAATCTTGTCTTTTCTGTAATTTGAGTGGGGTGGATGAAAATGGAGGCTTGCATCCGACAACTTGTGTAATAAGAATGTGCCTCTAAGTTTTAAAGGTAAGTTCTACCAAGTGGTGGTTAGACCAACTATGTTGTTGGGATAAAGTGTTGGTCAGTCAAGAACTCTCATGCCTAGAAGATAAAGGTGCCGGAAAGATGATGTTGAGATGAATGTATGAACATACTAGGAGAGATAGGATTAGGAAGGAAGATATTTGGGATAAAGTTGGGGTGGCCCTTGTGGAGGATAAGATGTGGGAAGTGAGTCAGAGATGGTTTGGGCATGTGAAGAGGAGATACACATATGCGTTGGTGAGGAGCAGTGAGAGGTTGAATATGGTAGATTTTAGGAGATGCAGATGAAGGCTGATGGGTTTACAATACCTTAACTTTATGTTTTGATGATCTAACAAACTTACTGTCAAATAACCAGATAAGGAACATGACACACTTGGTACACAACTCAAATCAACGGACTCCAGCCAATGTGAGTTGCTATGACTTCAGAAGATAAAGAATCAACTCAAGGACCTGATCCCTTGGAGTTTCCTTAACAACATTATGAAGTCAACTCTACAGGTGGAAAGTGACTGCCTGCACTGTACACGCTACAGTGTAGAAACAGTGCAACAATCACTTCTCATTGGGAAAGGCTTTGTATCATCCAAGTGTGTACATCATCCATGTGATGTCATCCAAAGGGTATTAACAAAGAGCATTACAATAAAACATCACTGGAATACTTGAGAATTCATTGAAGCACTCCAACCGTTCATCTGTCAAGCATTCAAGTCTCAAGTGCATCAAGAACAAAGAACAACAGTACTACAGACCAGTCCATATAGCAAGTATCTTGTATGTCCTTAGTTGAGTTGTAACTTTGTAATTGTTCTTCATTGTAATTCCTAATTTACTTATCTAGAAGCGTTACTTAGGAACCCCTTGTAAACCATAAACCTTCAGTGTTTGTGTCGTGAATAGAGTTAGTCATGAGTTGAAGTCTTTGTAATAGGTGTATTGCAAAGTGGCTTGTAATAGATGTATTATAAGTTAGTGAGGGATTAAGATTTTAATTCTTAGATTGCATAGGTTGTAATATAAAGTTGCTCATAGTGAAGTTGAAATCCTACCAGTATAGGTCGTGAATTTTTATTCCCCTGAGCAGGGATTTTTCCACGTAAAAACTCTCTGTTCCATTTACTCACTGCTTCATTAGCACTACCAGTGGAAACCTATATAGGACCAGGTCACTACACAGTTTAGTGGACTCATACATTCTATCAATTAGTATCAGAGCAGGTTCTTTCTAAAAGGTCAACACCTAGAGAGGATCGTCAAGATGGCTGCTCCACCAAACTTCGAGGGAGGACAATCAACTTATAGACCCCGAAGATTCAACAACCAATACTATGGTTGGTGGAAGACAATAATGCAGGACTTTATCATGGCAGAAGATTCTGAGTTATGGGATGTTATTTGTGATGGTCCTTATATCCCAATGAAGAAGGTTGGAGACCTTCTAGTGACACTGCCAAAAACCAGGAAAGAATACAACGATGCAAATAGGAAAGCTGTGGAGAAAAATTTTCGTGCCAAGAAAATTTTGGTGTGTGCCTTAGGACCTGACGAATACAACAGGATCTCAGCTTGTCAATCTGCCATGGAGATATGGGAAGCTTTGCAAACAGCTCATGAGGGAACCACTCAATTAAAACAATCTAAGATTGACATGCTCACCACTGAGTATGAACAATTCAGAATGAAGGACGATGAATCTACTCAAGATATGCACACAAGATTCACTTCCATCATAAATGCGCTACACTCGCTTGGTGAAATCATTCCTCGGAACAAGCTCGTGAGGAAAATTCTCAGTGTCTTGCCCAGTTCATGGGAGAGTAAAATGAATGCCATTACTGAAGCAAAGGATATGCAGGAGCTGCCCATAGATGAGCTAGTTGGAAATCTGAAAACCTACGAAATTGAAGATGAAGAAGAAGGACAGCGAAAGAAGAGAACCAAAGAAGGAAAAGAACCTGGTACTCAAAGATGAAAGCAATGACTCAAGTGAGGAGGGCAGTGACATGGCTTACTTAACCAAAAGGTTTCAGAAGATGGTCAGAAGAAATGAAGGGATACCAAAGAGAGGCAGTTCCAGCAGACCAAAGAATTATGACCTTTGTCATAAATATGGAAACCCAGGGCACTTCATCAAAGATTTCCCTCTCCTGAAACAAGAACACTTCAAGTACAACCCTGATAAAGCGGCAAAGAGGAACCTGGTTCCTGACAAACGCTTCAAAAGAAAAAATGTCACTGACAATGTTGTGAAGCAAGCTCTTGCGGCATGTGGAGGTTCCTCTAGTGAGTCTGAAGAGAAAATTGATGCAGGTGGTAGATCTATGATAATAGTTGAAATTGAAACAAATGAATATCATTCAATATTTGCTTTGATGGATCAATCAGACAATGATGAAGATGATGACAATGATGAGGTAAATTTCAGGGATGTTCATAGAAATTTGAAATCCTACTCTCCTAAGAAACTCATGTCATTAGCAAATTTTTTAATTGATGCCTATCATAGTCTTGTATATGATAAGGATGCCTTAAACATAGAGTTAGGAGATGCTGAACAAACTAGAGATGGTTTGGTAGTTTGAATAGTTGATCTGAAGGAAACCACAAGCAATCTGGAAAATGAAAAGGTGGTTCTAATTGAAAAATTGCTAGTGTATAACATGAAAGAGATGATTTGATGGTAGTAGTTGTTGACTTAAAAGAAATCATTGAAAATTTCAGTAAAGAAAAGAATGACTTAGTGGAGAAAATTGATGCTTTAGAACAAGATAGAGATAACTTCTTAGTTGTGATTATAGATTTGAAGGAAACAATAGAGGAACTCAAAGCAGAATGTGTGTCTAAAAAGATTAATAGAGGAAAAAGAGTTGCTAGTGAAGCACATATCAAGCTAGGAAACAAATTAAATGTTGTAAAAATCAGTTTATGTGCTGAACTTGAGAAAAACTAGACAACTTCAAGCAGATTTAGAAAGAGTAAAAAATGACCTAGAAAAGTCTCTTAAGTGGACCTGGTCCTCGGATGTTATTACTGCTATGTACGTTAACAATGGAGGAAACATGTAGGGAATAGGGTTTCAAAGGGAGAGAACTCCTTACAAACCTCATATAAAATATGTTACTGTATCCGATAATTGGCTGTATACCCACTGTGGAAACAATGGGAATTTCAATAAAAATTGCCAAGCTAGAGTTCAGTCTCTTTAGAAAAATAAAGTTTTTGCTGAAAGAGTAACTGTTGAAAAGGGACCAGGTGCCACTCATAAAAAACGCATGTTACCTGCATGGACTAAAAGAGCACTTATTCATCCTCTTGCTTATTACAAGGGACCCAAACTTGCTTGGGTTCCTAAATCTAACTCTTGATTTCCTTGTGCAGGGAACAGTGAAAAGAAACAGTCAATAATGGTTCATGGACAGTGGATGCTCAAAGCACATGACTAAGAACACCATGGACTTTCTTTCACTAAAAGCCTTGCAAGGAGGAAGCGTATCCTTTGGAAATGGGAAAAAGGGATACATTCTTGAAGTTGGAAAGATTGGAAAATCATTCACTCACTCAATTGAGAATGTGTACTATGTCAATAGCCTCAAGTACAGTCTCTTGAGTATTTTTCAAATATGTGATAAAGGAAACAAGGTGGAGTTCTTGTCAAAGATATGCACAGTTACTAATCTAGTAACATGTGAAGTGGTACTGGTGGCCAAAAGATACAAGAACATCTACGTTGATAAATTTGAGTCCCTACAAAGTGGTGATCTGAGTTGCTTGAAAGTAGCTGATGATGATGTTGAGTTGTGGCATAGAAGACTGGGGCATGCAAGCTTTTCTCTGCTGAATAAGCTAGTTCAGAAGGACCTGGTGCGTGGTCTGCCCAAGTCAAAGTTTGTGGAGCACAAAGTTTGTGATGCTTGCGCCAAAGGGAAGCATATGAAAGCCTCATTTAAGTCAAAGAAGGATGTCAGCACCTCAAAAACACTTGATTTCCTTCATATGGATTTATGTGGCCCTATGAGTGTGCAAAGTAGAGGAGGAAAAAGCCTTTGTGAAGAAAAATCAAGTGAATATGGACTCAAAAGTAGCCTGCATAAGATCAGATCATGGAACAGAATTTGATGATGCCAAGAGTGATGAAGGAATCTTCTTAGGATATTCTTCTCAAATAAAAGCCTACAAGGTCTATAATAAGCGGACTCAGTGCGTAGAGGAGAGTGTACATGTAATCTTTGACGAATCCTACCTTTCTTGTGAGAAAAACAATAAGGGAGATCAGGATGGAGAGCCTCTACTAGTTCCAGGTGAAGTCTTTGATATGGCAAACAGAAAGGCAGACATGATGAGTCAAGTTAAGGAGCCAAGTGAAGAGACAATGCAGTCCCTTCCTCGTCAGCTGGAGAGGAACCAGACAGCTGAGAGAAGAATGCAAGGGAACCAGTCAGACTTACTCAGCTCCTCTACAAATGAGGCTTAAGTGCCCAAATGGAAACACAAAAAGCTCCCATCCTTTTGACAACATAACTACCCATCTAGATTCAAGAGTGCAAACCAGATCAAAAGACAGAAATTCACTTGCTTTCTCAGCCTTTCTTTCCCAAATAGAACCCAAAAACATCAAGGAAGCCTTAAAAGATGCAGACTGGATCACGATCATGCAAGATGAGTTGCATCAATTTGAAAGGAACAACGTATGGCCCCTGGTACCTAGACCTTCAGATTGAACCATCATAGGAACAAAGGTGGGTATTCAGGAATAAGCTTGATGAACATGGAAACACTACAAGGAACAAGGCAAGGCTAGTGGTTCAAGTCTACAACCAGGAGGGAATCAAACCCTGTATAGAGGCATTACTAGGTCTCTTCTCTACCTCACTGCCAACAAACCTGATATTGTATTTAGTGTAGTGTTATGTGCAAGGTTTCAGTCAAATCCGAAGGAATCTCATCTGAAGGCTGCCAAGAGAATTTTGAGATATCTTAAGGGAACACAGGACCTGGTCCTGTACAACCCTTCAGGTGACAATTTTTATCTTATTGGGTATGCTGATGCTGACTATGCAGGTTATCCTATGGACAGGAAAAGTACTTCTGGAATGGATCACTTTCTAGGATTATGTCTCATGGGGCATAAGGCAGCAGAACTTTGATGCTCTTTTAACAACTGAAGCAGATTATGTTGTTGCAGCTTCCTGCTGTGCTCAACTCCTATGGATCAAACATCAATTGGAAGATTTTGGTGTGTACACTGACTGTGTGCCTCTTCTATATGACAACACCAGTGCACTCAACATGGCCAAGAACCCGGTTCAATGTAAAAGAACCAAGCACATTGATGTGAGACATCATTTTCTCAGAGTCAATATGGAGAAAGGGCTTATCTGTATGAAGTTTTGTTGTACAAAAGACGAAATTGCAGATATCTTTACCAAAGCACTGAGCAGAGAACATTTTGAGAGAAATAGGCTGGAGCTGGGGGTAATAAAGCCTAATCGAGAACCTGATTCCCACCATATAGCTATCAAAATCACATTCAGGTAACATTAGCTAAAGTGTTTTCCGGCCAAGTCTAACTCACTTATATACCGCTGCAGGTAGACACACATGATGATTATAGAAGTTGTAGACATACTGCATGAGTGGTAAAAGAGGATTGATAATTTTTGAAAGACAGGTCAAGAACCTGGTTTTTTTACCACATGTTAGTAGTCTTGTGCTTTTTCATACATATCTTAAAAGGAAACAAAAATCGAGTGCCATGTCATCAACCTTTTCAGATCTTGTATGTCACGTTTTTTCATTCAAATCCCTTCACTTTCCTCTGAAACGTTGCAGCTCCCCACAAAACTATCGCCATTTCAGAACCGGTTTCTCTCTCCCTCATAATTGTCTCTTCTCCCATTAAAACCCTCTCATCACTTTAAATGATTATCTCTCTCTCTTTCCCTCTCTTCAGCCATTCTCCAGAACTTTCAAACTCATTCTCAACCATGGCTAAAAATCAACTGATAATCCTTACCATAGTCGAGAAAACCCCATACAAAACCCTTGACTCCTCTGAAATACCCCTCACTATTCCATGTTCCACCACCACTGCAGATGATACTCCTAAACCTGAGTTTCTTTCACCCTCTATTTCTCCCATCACTCCCTCAAACCCTTCTCTCTCTCAAGGTGTTGAGAACTTAGAAACCCCCAAACTTGATAGTCTGTCATCTTTGTCGCCTGAGATTTTCGCAGAACACAACAGAGATGGAGAACAAAGTGAGACTCCACAGGCAGGAAAGGTTTCTGAGGTTAGTGTTGATCAGTCTTCAAGTGCCCCTGTCTTAGAGTTTGTTGCACCGATGGAATCTCTAGAGAAATGAGACATAGAAAACATTTTGACCATCCCTACTGAGGGTATAGTGTATGGGGTCGCCACTTCTATGCCTGAGTCTTAGAGGAAAGAGACTCAGTTGTCAGTGGAAGAAGGAGCCATGGTGCTCTTTGATGCACTAGAAAAAACTACTGGGACCCTTCTTGAAGAACCTGAACCCTCTCTTGAGGAAACAGGTCAAGGATCCTCTTCCCGGTCAGTTTCGACCATGCTTCTTCTCCTCACCTTGATGTTGTTAAGCCTTTGGGAATTTTGGCTCCTACCATGCAGTCTAGTGATGAAGAAGATCAGGACAATGTGGCTCTAGATGTGTTCATTTATAGAATGAGGCCAATAGCCACTCCTAAGCCCTCTTCTAAGAGACCTACCACTAGGTTGCAGGCAAATGAGGCTTTTGAGTCTGCCCTGTAGAAGAGTAAAAGAAGTAGCAAGAAGAAGAATAAGAGGCTGGTGAAAAATGGAGAGGTTGTATGTGACAAGAAAATTCATGTAGTGGAGGTGGATGAGGAAGCAACAGAGGAACCAAGTTCCTTGGGTAAAAGGTCTCAGAAAAAGAAGCGATCTGCTGAAAATGCTTTAGAGGAAGGTGTTGCGACGCCAAGTTCAAAGTCAGTGAAAAGTGGTGACAAGCTGAAATAAGTAGTGGGTGAATAGTCATTGTCTGATGAAGATGTCTTAGTGAAGTCAAGTGGAAAGGGTAAATCGAGTGTGAAGTCTGGGAAAAGAAAGTTGGAAACAGTGAGGGAACTTGGTTCTGCAAAGAGAGTGAAATGTGAAAGTATGTTTTCTAAGGAACGGTTGAGGTACTAAAAGGTTCTGTGGGGTCGTACCTTTGACCCAGAAATCTCTGAAATGGCCGGTATGAGGCAAATAATAGACATGGTCGAGTTTCAATAGTGGGGACATCTGTTCAAGGTGGATGTGCCCAAAGTATATGAGGATGAGGTCCAAAGTTTCTATGTAGACCTCTTTCCTGTTGAAACTAATCATATTTGTGCTCTGGTCAATGGATTTGATATTGTTTTGGATGCTACTCTGCTTGGGGACATACTTAAAGTCCCTGCTGATGGTATTTCCTCTGCCAAGAATGTATGTGGCTCAAATTTTAGGAATGCTATTGCGAAGGAAGGCGCAGTCCAACGGGGGGAACATGTAGACAAGAAAGCTCTGCTTCCTGTTTATCAGCTATTGTTTGAGTTGGTAAACACGGTTCTTCTACCCCGTGCTGAGAGAAGGTCCATCACTTCCAAGTATGGTCTGTATTTGATGGAAACACTGGATGGATTCCGTGCTGTAAACTTGCCAGCCATCATGATTGAGTACATGCAAAAGGTGGCAACTTTCAAAGATGGAAATCATGGTCTTCCTTATGGATTTCTGCTCACGCATGTTTTCAAGTTCTTTGATGTGCCTTTGGGACAACCCAAGATAGGGACCAAGAAGCAGACCTTCTCTCAAACTACTTTGGAGGAATGTGAATGTGTTGAAAAATGTGGAGGGGTAGGAAGAACTTCAACACTCTCTCGGCTTATCAATGCCCAAAATAGTGCTACTGAGTAGATTCGAAAGTTGAAGGCAAGGAATGCCATTTTGGAGAGTCAGCAGGACCAAGGGGCACCAGGGTCAAATGAGGAGATCGCTCGTCTGAATAAAGAAAATGATGATCTCAAGCAACAAGTGAAAAACCTGAAGGAGAAACTGCTCGCAGAGCAAATATTGGCCAATGCCCTAATTGATCTCGTTCTCAACACTCTTGCTAAGCCCTCTCCTTCTAGTGTCCCCTAGGCTAACCCTTCAGTGGCCAGTTTCTGGATTATCTCTTTTGTTTTTGATGACTCTATGGCAGTTGTTTTTGTTATTGTTTTGTGGTGTGGATGGAATTTCCTTGTACTGCTCCTGTTGATAACAATCCAAATTTGCCTTTGTTGTAATGGCAAAGGCTTATGTTTTATAAAAAACTATCCTCTTTTGCTGTTTAATGCTTATGTTTCTCTGTTTCTCCTTTCTATCATGTTGTGTGCACACATGTGACATGGGTTAGTCAGGCTAGACTTCTTTATGATGATTACTTGCTTGTTTATTTTTAATGATGCCAAAAGGGGGAAGTATAATTGAAACAGGGATCTGATTAAAGGGGAAGCATAAAGTCAGGGGGAACTCGTGGGGGAACTCGTGCAGTTCCTGTTACTTCATCTGGTTTATTTTGCTCTAAGCATGTGTTCTCAATCTCTAAGTTTGTCATCATCAAAAAGGGGGAAATTAATGGGTTTACAGTACCTTAGTTTTATGTTTTGATGATCTAACAAACTTACTATCAAAAAACTAGATAAGGAACCTGACACACTTAGTACACAACTCAAATCAACGGACTCCAGCCAATGTGAGTTGCTATGACTTCAGAAGATAAAGAATCAACTCAAGGACCCGATCCCTTGGTGTTCCCTGACAGCATTGCGAAGTCAACTCTACAGTTGGAAAGTGACTGCCTGTACTGTACACGCTATAGTACAGGAGCAGTGCAACAATCACTTCTCATTGGGAAAGGCTTTGTATCAATCAAGTGTTTACATCATCCATGTGATGTCATCTACAGGGTATTAACAAATAGCATTACAATAAAACACCACTGGAATACTTGAGAATTCATTGAAGCACTCCAACCGTTCATCTGTCAAGCATTCAAGTCTCAAGTGCATCAAGAACAAAGAGCAACACTACTACGGACCAGTCCCTATAGCATGTATCTTGTATGTCCTTAGTTGAGTTGTAACTTTGTAATTGTTCTTCATTGTAATTCCTACTTTGCTTATCTAGAAGCGTTACTTAGGAACCCCATGTAAACCATAAACCTTCAGTGTTTGTGTCGTGACTAGAGTTAGTCATGAGTCTAAATCTTTGTAATATGTGTATTGCAAAGTGGCTTGTAATAGGTGTATTACAAGTTAGTGAGGGATTAAGAGTTTAATTCCTAGATTGCATAGGTTGTAGTCTAAAGTTGCTCATAGTGAAGTTGAAATCCTACCAGTGTAGGTCGTTGTTTTTTATCCCCTTGAGCATGGATTTTTCCACGTAAAAACTCTCTGTTCCATTTACTCAATGCTTCATTAGCACTACCAGTGGAAACCTATATAGGACCAGGTCACTACACAGTTTGATGGACTCATACATTCTATCAAAGGCCGAAGAAGTACTTGGAAGAGGCGATTAGTCTAGACATGACTCATTTTCAGCTTACCGAGGACATGACCCATGATAGAAGGTTGTGGAAGTCGAGAATTAAGGTTGTAGGTTAGTAGGTCGTCAAGCGTACTTCCTTTTTATGGTCGTCACACTAGGTATGGTGTTGTTATTGTTATTGTTGTTGTTGTTGTTGTTGTTGTTGTTGTTGTTGTTGTTGTTGTTTTTCGTAATTTAACACACAAAATCACGTTTTGAAAAGATTGGCCAAATACAATCTGTTATTAAATACTAAAAAAATACTTGTCTGTTATAAATAGTATTTTATTTATGGTGAATGTCTATATTTTAGAGAGATTTTAGGGCTTGTTATTTGGTGGCTAAGTCACTTTTCCCCTATAAATAGAGGGGTTCTATTCCATTGTAATTGATCCCAAATCAATAAGAATTCTCTCTCCCTACTTTTCTCTGCAATATTCTTATTCTTCTTTTATTGTTTTATAACACGTTATCAGTACGAGACTCTAACCAATTGAGTAGAAGCTTTGGGATTGAGCATAATGATTGTCCATTATTCCATGAACTTCCTTCATGATTAAATTCTGGATTTAAGGTAAGTATTTTATTTTATTTTTCTCTTTTAAATTCTTGACATTCTATAATTTGGTTTTAAATACAAGCAAAAACGATAAATTTTTATTGTAACTCTAATGGATTTTGAAGGAAATTATAACCAAACAAAGTGGTAAAATTTCTATGTCTTGCCATGATAAAATTCATGTATGATTGTGGGCAAAGAAGTGAAAATCCGTCCCATTGAATTTGCTTCATTATCATTCCCCTTAAGAGAATGTGATAGCAATATGTGTTAAGTATGAAAGAAGACAAAATTACTACCGTGAAGGTATCAATGGATGTGGACGTGACAATATACGAAATTATAATCGTCATCATTGTGATAATGAGAATAATAAAGATTCTCAAAATAATCCTTCATTCTGTGAAGGTAATATTTGTCATCGATTTGACATGAGATTTTGTAAGCACATATAGATGATTATGTTCCATTCATGATGTGAATGTGACAACATCTGATTTACGAATACATATTTATTCTTCGAAGAATATGAACGTGCTAGTGGTAGTGGATATACAACACTCACCTCTAGAAGCAAGTTTGAGATGATATAAGAAAATAATGTCATTATTATGGCATGAATGGTCATTAGTCACGTACCTATTGTACGCCAAAATATTTTGGCAATGTGATTACTAAAGGATAACAATAATGCAAGAAACATATCTTGCATATAATTTTGACAATGACCATAATTTATAACTTTTTCTTTAAAAGTGATATTCACCATATGGATGTTGATGAATATGTGGTAGTACCAAATTAATTGAGAGCTCTGAAAGAGCCAATTATTACTATTTTGGAGGAATACAATTGATTATCATGTCAATTTATTATGTTGTAGTAAGTCTCAAAGAAACTTATAGAGTTTCTAAAGTATTCGCGAAAGTAGTTGATTATATTGAGACTATAAATAAAGGAAAAATTTAATATCTTCTATTACTACAACTTATAGAGGGGGTAATATATATGTAAAAAGTTATCCGCTTTATTTTCCAGTTTGTACTACACAAATAAAAGAATACCACAATAAAGTGGATGTTTATTGATATAAAAACCTATATCATAATAAACTTGGAGTTTATTCATAATTGCACACGTCATGGTGTAATGTTAAGGTTTATCAATATTGATAATTTATTCAGTTGGCATCATTGGTTTAGCCATGTCAATTTAAGTATGATGTGCAAAAATAAAAGAGAATTCACATGGGTAAGTATTAAATAACTAGAAAGTTCTTTACGAATTCTCTTATGTTGCTTGTTCTCATTAATTAGTAAATCAACTAAAAATTGGGATTGAATCCCATGAATGCTAGAAATATTAAAGGTGAATCTGGGCTCATTCACCTGCCATGTATACCACATAAGATGCACCTAAAAGATGGTTATATATGTGATTATTATTAACCCGCAACCTGGTGTTTGCGAGGTAACTTGCTCAATAATTTAATTTCGAGCATAATTTCCAGATTTTTTATTCAAGACAGTCTATCTTGATAAGTTGGTTTACATCACAACTGGTTTAACAAGATAGTTTATTGAGTATCTCCACTTAATAGTTAAACTATTTCTTATGAGAACAAAGTTATCTATATCAGTTTGATATACAATATATATGAAAGTATATTACATTCTCCCCTCACAAGTGCTTCAGGTCCAGGAACCAAATAATTCCATTGTATTATTATTAATGTGCAGTGTGTATTTTGATTAGCACCATAACACACACAGATGGGTTCCCAAAATTGAGGAAGAAAGTTAGTTTTTCTAACATGAGGGGGAGACAAAATAAACAATTGAGAAAAAGTTATGTGGAATGAATTATCATTTGTACCTATAGATCCTTGAAGATAATATGAACTTGAAGTTCATAAAAGGATAATTCATCTGCAATACAAAGCATGCCAGACGCATTTGCTGACCCAAAGAAAGTAACTATATTCTCACTGAAAATGATCATATTAGAATAAGTCCTAGAAGGACAAAGTCTATGGTACGCTTAAAGCATATAGACAAATCAGTTTCAAATAGAATTCTTGATAAAGAAGATGAGCAAATGATTTTAATAAGGAGGCAAGTGATCTAGAAGATCACATGACATAACACTTCATAAAATCTCAGGAGAGGTTCAAGTACCTGAAAATATGAATGAAGAGGTCTCTATGTTATGTCTTTATGAAAAAAATATTAGAACCGATATAAAATGTTCGTTGTTGACATCTATGATAGCGCTAAGTATAGATGAGGATCTTAAGCCTGTCAAAAACAGACACAAAAACATTGGCCAAAAACAAGAGACACAATTCAAATAGAATTTGTTTCATATGAAAGACATGTAGTTCAAACACTTGAAAGTATAAAGTCAATGACGAGTGCAATCACTTTTATCTATCTTATATGTCTAGCATGACATAAAACTTGATACGCATCTAAAATCTATTTATATGGCTTATATGACTTAACTTATATGACAACCCCTGAAGGATTTAAATTGCTTAAAACATATATAATTCTTGGTCTTGAAGTATCACATCCTACGTGCGTATCTTGCTATAACTATAAGCATGATAATGTGATAGCGAGAATTTTTTTTCTCTATGGAGATATTAAAAAGGCTATTCCACGACATTATATGAAGACATTGATATATGCAAGAATGAAGATTTCAAGGTGCAACATATTCATTCAAGTGATAATATGGCTGATTTGTTCACCAAATCTCTACTAATGTCAACCTTCAAGAAGCTAGTGTACAAGATCGGGATGCGGAGACTCAAGGATGTGAATTGATGCTCTCATCAGGGGGAGTTAATACGCGTTGTACTCTTTTTTCCTTACAAGGTTTTGTCCCACTAGGTTTTCCTTGCAAGGTTTTTAATGAGGCAACCAAAAGGCGTATTGTTAGATACGTGTACTCTTTTTCCTTCTCTAGAATTTTTTTCCCGCTGGGTTTTATTTTGGTTAAGATTTTAACGAGACACATTATTTGTTAAATAGACATTCAAGGGAGAGTGTTATAAATAGTATTTTATTTATGGTGAATGTCTTATTTTATAGAGATTTTAGGGTTTGTTACTTGGTGGCTAAGTCACTTTTTCCCTATAAATAGAGGGATTATATTCCATTGTTGATCCCAAATCAATAATAATTCTCTCTCCCTATTTTTCTCTGCAATATTCTTCTTCTTCTTTTATTGTTTTATAACATTATCAAATTAATTGGTCAATACAAACTACTCCTCACTAAAAGTATTTCTCTAAAAGGCTATTTTTACAAAAGTCTTTATTAAGATAAGGAGTTTTTACAAAGCTTGGTCAAATAGACTCTATTCTTCATTTGCTTGCATTAAGTCTAAATCTTAATTAATTAGATCTCAGTCACTAAATGTATTTATTTTTTAGGTCCGAATCTTAATTATCTAACTGTGTTTAGTTTTTTCTTTTATAATCATCTAACATGTTTTGAATAGATCTGAATAATTATGGCTATACCAAAATCTTATTATTTATAGATGATATTTATTCAAAAATTCTACGGAGAATCATTTAACCACCAGCCCATCCATCTTGCCATCCGTTGCCGTCGTCCACTATCACCCTATCCACTTTCATTGCAAAAAAGAATGTTCCATTTGGGATAATTCCAAAAAGGAAAAAGAAAAAGGAGAATGAAATAGTGGTGTTTAAGGAAATATTAATTTGAGGGAGATTTACAAAGATATATGTAATTAGACCCCTAATTACAAGAAAAATCGGTATTATTCCACTTTTAAAATATAGTAATAAAATATTCGTATGTAATATACAACCTTCCATAAAACCTGCTAATTTAGGGATTCTAAAGATCTTCTATTTATCTTTTATATCAAATTTTCACAAATCTAATTGAGATTGTATATTTATTTGAGAGTTATAGCAGTTGAAAATTTCGAAGTTCTTACTGTTGTTGTGAGTCCTTCGCTTATCAATTTTGAAATTAAAAAAAATTAAAATGAGGAATCACTGGTTGTTGTTGCATACTAATTTTGAAATTACTCATAGAGTTGAAAACATAAATATCCATTGTTTTGGTGATTAAACTTGATGAACCATAGTCAATTGTCATTTATAATGCTTTGAATCTTCAAAGTTGAAATTGGATTTGCGAAATCAAAATCATTTATGATTGGTTATTGTTTCAAAAGCTTGAAAAGATCTTAAGGAGCTTATATTTTAAGTTTAGAATTATTTGGTACATATTTTATTAAGGTTTTAGATCGAGTTTTAAATTAAACTTCGAGGCTAAAAAAAGTTCCTTTGCGATTGAAGTTTTATGGATATCTGTTAATTAGTTTACAATATAATACTCAAATATATTATAGTAAACGAATAGTAATCTCAAGTAAAGAGAAACATTTATTTACAATATAATACTCAAATATATTAGACCATCTTCTTCATATCTGATCGCGTGCCACCATCCTGCTGCGCTTGTGTTTGCAGAGGCTTTTTCGCAGGGGCGGATTTAGGGGCGGAAGGCCGAAAAATTACACTGTATATATAAGGTAAAATCTGTTTTTTATTTTTATATATTAAATTTTGAATCCTCTTAACACAACTCAAAAGTGTAGCTTAGTGGTCAAGGGGGTTCAAAATCCTTTATAAGGTCATAGGTTCAATTCCCACAAGCCATAGCCTTTGTTACTGCCTTTTCAGATCAAATTTGAAGCATTTTTTCTAAGTTATGTGGATTTTCTTCAGGAGCGCTCTCTCTCTCTCTCTCTCTCTCTCTTTCTTCGCGCTTGCAACGGTCATCTCGTCGTCGAGTCCAGCTAAGCCGTCACCAACCACCACTGCCAAAGTAGGTCCCCCCCCCAATCCTCTCTCTCCTTGCTCTCCTCTTGCCTTTCTTATCCCCAGCACCGATGACAAAACCCGACGTCTCTCTCTCTCCTCCTTTGGTCTCTCCCCTGTCCTTCTTTTCGTCGCTTCTCTGTCTCCTTCCTTTTTCTTGTTCTTCATCTCTCCCATCCAACACCTCTTCCTACCGCATGCGACTACCCCAGCACCAGTGTCAACCCCCTCTGTCCCTCCCTTCCCCAGTTTCTAGATTGCCTCTCCTTCTTTTTCCCGCCCCTGGTGTGTGTATGGGGGGGTGGGGTTGTGTTGTGTTTTGTGTGCAGGAAACAGGGACCCAAGATAGGATTTTTCGACATGACACAACGACGCGCGAGCACCCGGGCAGCAAGATTTCCAGCAAATTTTGAGCAGGTCCGACGTACTTCAGGAAGACTCGTTCCAGGTTCTATCTTTCCTTCTTTAGTATTTTTGGATTGATATCAGTATATTTGCTTTCCTATTTCTTGTTGCATCTGCGGTATCTTGAATTAACTTGTATTTAGTTAGACTTGCCTGCCTTTATTTGTCCTTGTCAATAACTTAAGTGTTATAGTTAATACATAATTTGTGCCTGCTTATCTGTATCCATTATTAGCACCTTTAAACCTTTAGGTAATTTGCTTAGACTATCCATTTTGTAGCTCTTTGCTGGTCTAGTGGCCGCTACGAGCTATGATAGAGTGAGGTCATGTCCTCGAGGGGCAGGGGTGGAGGGTAAGGGTGGCAGGGGGTAAGGGAACCTCTAGGTTGAGAGTGTGGTCACGGAACATAGTGACTTCAATGAGAAAGTCTATAGAGTTAGCGAATATTCTCCACAAGAGGAAGATTAACATAGTATGTGTCTAGGAGACTAGATGGGTGGGGAGTAGGGCTGATGGGGCTGATGGGTTTAAGTTGCGGTATTTAGGAGGGGTGAGAGGGAATAGCGGAGAAGGCATCTTAGTGTATAGTCAACTTAGAGAGCTAGTGGTGGAGGTTAGGAAGGTGAATGGTAGGTTGATAGCTATTAAGATAGTCGTGGGAGGGTATACTCCAAACTTAGTTAGTGTCTATGCGCCTCAAGATTCCAAAACTTGAAATTTTAGTCTATGAAGTTTCTACCATTTACCCCCAAATTTCCAACTCAAATCCCTAATTTGAAGATGAAAATAGCAATAGTATCATGAAATATAGCCCAATCCGGGTTAGAATAACTTACCCCAACAATAAACTCAAAGAAACCTCGAAAAATCGCCTCACACAGAGCTCTCAAAGTCCCAAAATTGAAATGGGAATCAAACCCTCGAATTTCTCTTTTCTGCCAAGTTATTCCACATTGCAGACTTGCCACCGCACCTGCGTCACCGCACCTGCGGAATTCCCCTCGCAGGTGAGGATTCCACTTAAAGCTCAAAGTCTGCTTCTGCGATCATAGGGTCTCACCTGCGTGTGCGCACCTTCAAACCCATGTCCGCTTCTGCGATCACCTCCCCCAGACCGGCCTTCGCTTATACGATAACTCCTCTGCAGGAGCGGCTCCTCTTCTGCGGTCCCATTTCCGCACCTGTGACCACTGCCTACCCAGACAAGGGCCGCATCTACGAGCTACCCTCTCCACATGCGAGTCTGCACCTGCGGTCTCCCCTCTGCAGGTGCGAAACACCAGAAACCAGCAAATTCTTAACAAGTGCCTAAGTCGAAATCATATTCCGTTAAACATCCGAAACTCCCCGAGGCCCCCGGGACCTCAACCAAACATACCAACCAGTCCTAATATACCATACGAATTTAGTCGAGCCCACGAATCACATCAAACAATGCTAAAAACATGAATCACCCACCGATTCAAACTTAATGAACTTGAAACTTCCAATTTCTACAACCGATGCCAAAACCTATCAAACCACGTCCGATTGACCCCAAATTTTTCACACAAGTCATATTCAACCCTACGGACCTACTCCAACTTCCGAAATCAGAATCTGACCTTGATGTCAAAATTTCCACTACCGGTCAAAATCTCAAAAAATTTGACTTTTGCGTTTCAAGCTTAAATGCGTTACAAACCTCCAAAACACAATCCGGACACGCCCCTAAGTCCAAAGTCACCCAACGGAGCTAACATAACTATAACTCTCAAAACGACCAGTCGGGTCATTACATCCCCCCCTCTTAACATAATCGTTCGTCCTCGAACGAGTATAGAGACATACCTGAAGTGGTGAAAAGATGAGGATAACGACTGAGTATATCATGTTCGGTCTCCCAAGTCGCCTCCTCGACCGACTGACCCCTCCACTGCACCTTCACGGAAACAATGGTCTTTGATCTTAGCTTTCTGACCTGCCTGTCCAAAAGAGCCACTGGCTCCTCAACATAATATAGATCCTTGTTAAACTGGATTGAGCTAAAATCTAACACATGAGCCGGATCACCGTGATAATTCCGGAGCATAGAAATGTGGAATGCCGGATAAACTCCTCCTAGATTGGGAGGTAAGACAATCTCATAAGCAACCTCCCCAACTCCCCGCAACACCTCAAAGAGACCAATGAACCTTGGGCTCAGCTTGACCTTCTTCCCAAACCTCTTAACGCCCTTCATAGGCGAAACCCGGAGCAAGACCCGCCCTCCAACCATAAATGCAACATCACGAACCTTTCGGTCCGCATAACTCTTGTGTCTAGACTGGGCTGTGCAAAGTTGATCCTGAATCACCTTCACCTTATCCAGGGCATCCTGAACCAAGTCTGTACCCAATAATCTAGCCTCGCCTGGCTCAAACCAACCCACTAGGGATCAACACCGCCTACCATACATATCCTTATACGGTGCCATAACGATTTTTGTAGGCAAACTCCGCAAGTAGAAAGAACTGATCCCACGACCCTCCAAACTCTATCACACGCATGAAGCATATCCTCTAATATCTGAATAGTGCGCTCGGACTGTCCTTCTGTCTGAGGGTAAAATGTTGTGCTCAGCTCCACTTGAGTACCCAACTCATGGTGTACGGCCCTCCAAAACCATGACGTAAACTGCGTACCCTGGTCAGAGATGATAGATACCGGTACGTCATGAAGCCTGACGATCTCGCAGATGTAAATTCGAGCTACTCGAAAGAATAAGTAGTCATCACAGGAATGAAATCAGTTGACTTAATCAGCCTATCCACAATCACCCAAATCACATCAAACCCCGCTGAGTCTGTGGGAGTCCAACAATGAAATCTATAGTGATCTGCTCCAATTTCCACTCCGAAATCTCTAACTTCTGAAGCAACTCACCTGGCCGATGATGCTCATACTTCACTTGTTGGCAATTTAGGCACCAAGCCACATACTTCACTATGTCTTTCTTCATTCTCCTCCACCAGTAATGCTACCTCAAGTCCTAATAAATCTACACAACACCTAGATAAATGGAGTACCACGAGCTGTGAGCCTCCTGGAGAATCAACTCACGAAAACCATCTACATTGGGCACACATAGACTGCCCTGCATCCTCAATGCACCATCATCCCCAATAGTGACCTCCTTAGATGGGGTCATTATACTAACGCTCCCTAATACGATCATAAAGAGAATATCGAGAGACCACACAAGCCAATACTTGACTCGACTCAGAAATATCCAATCCCACAAACTGGCTGGCTAAGGCCTGAACATCCAACGTCAATGGCCTCTCAGCTGCTGGTAGATATGCTAAACTTCCCAAACTCTCTGCCGGCGACTCAAGTCATCGACCACCACATTGGCCTTCACGGATGGTACAAAATAGTGATATCATAGTCATTAAGTAGCTCCAACCACCTCCATTGACGCAAGTTAAGATACTTTTGCTTGAACAGATGATGCAAACTCCGATGATCGGTGTAAATCTCACAAGGAACACCATACACATAGTGCCGCCAAATCTTCAAGGCATGAACAGTAGCTGCTAACTTAAGGTCGTGGGCGAATAGTTCTTCTCATGCACCTTCAGCTGTCTGGACGTGTCCTGCATCAAAACCGCGCCGAGACCAATCTGCGACACATCACAATATACAATGTAAGACCCCGAACTTGTAGGCAATACCAATACTGGGGCTGAAGGTAGGTGGGTGGTATTTCTTGTGCCTCTTAAGTTTGAGCTGCTCCGTGTTAGAAGCGGCTGTCCTAGCTCGTGCTGAACCGGAGCTACTGTCTGCATAGGGATGAACTCTGGGGCCTGGTCAACCTGGACTCTTTACTCAGGAGTACAGGCTGCGGGAGTCTGTGCCCCTCCCCCGGCCTGAGATGTGGCAAGATCTAGTGGGATCAATCCAGCCTGAGCTAAGGTGCTGAACATGATCATGAACTGGGCTAGAGTCTTCTGGAGGACTAGTGCAGCAATAGGCACCTCTGGTGCCCGCCCTCCAGCTGGAGTTGCTGGGGGCTCCTCGGTCGCAGCTCGCGCAGGTGCTCTCGTTGCACCGCCACGGTCTTCCTCTACCTCGGCCCCGACCTCTAATGGCTCTAGTAGGGGGCGCGTGTGCCTGGTCGTTAGATCCTCCGGTATGGGTTCTCACCATCTGCGAGAAAGATAAAATAAAGAAGTTTAGAATTTGATGCCAACAACTTCGCACGACAAGGAATCAAAGAAGTATAATTGTTCCTAACAGCTCCATAACCTCCCGAAGATAAGTACAGACGTCTTCGTACCGATTTGTGAGACTCTAATAAACCGGCTTGTGACTCACAACACCTATGAACCTAGAGCTCTTATACCAACTTGTCACTACCCAAACATCCCTCCGAAACATGTCGTGACGACACCTAATCTCTACGATTAGGTAAGCCTAAAAAATTGCAGAAATAACAATAATGGAAGCAAAACCTAACAGCTAACTGCAATAGATACTAAATAACCAATAACAATGCCGCTCGACATGTACAATAACCAAACACTAGACGTACACAACTTTCCCAAAACCCGGAACATCATGAGTCACAAACTACAGAAAGAAAATAGTATCTCTACACTCCAAAGTCTAATAAAAGGAAATATAGGAAGTGATTGACATGGGGAAGAATAGAAGGGGACTTCGAGGTCTGCGGACGCGGCAGATATACCTTGAAGTCTCTAAATCGTTCTCGACTCACTGATAATGCGGCTGACAACGAATACTTGAATCTCCTCATAAAACATGTGCAGAAGATTAGCATGAGTACACCACAATTGATACCCAGTAAGTGCAAGCCTAACATCAACCGAGTAGTGACAAGGTCGGGTCAGGACCACTGGTGTATAATAAATAAAGTAGGAGAATATAACAGTATAATAAGAGACTGGAGTTCAACAAAGGAAAACACAATGAAATAATAGTACAACACGTGGAAATAAACAATAGGGGATCGCCCGAGATAACGTCTCGTAGTCCCAAAAGGGGTATAAACGAGGAGGTTAAAAGGCGCTTCTAGGAAGATTTAGATGGGTTGGTGTGGTATCCCACTCACCGAGAAGCTTATTATATGAGGAGATTTTAATGGCCACATTAGGAGGTCATCTAGGGGGTATGGCGGTGTGCATGGTGGGTTCGCTTTTGGAGATAGAAATGGAGGGGGTATTTCATTGCTGGAATGTGCTAAAGATTTTGTTCTGGTGATTACTAACTCGTGTTTTTCGAAGAAGGGGGAGCACCTAATCACCTTTCAGAGCACGGTGATCAAGACCCAAATTATTAGTTACTCCTCAGAAAATGCGATAGAGGTTTATGCATGGATTGCAAGGTCATCCTGAGTAAGAAGCTTACGACCTAATATAGACTATTGGTTATGGACTTCGAGATCAAGCATACGAGGAAAAAGAGGATTGTGTCCGGTCTACCTTAGATCAGGTGGGGTGCATTGACTAAGGACAAAGCTCAGGACTTGGGGGAAAAGTTGCTGGCTATGGGTCTTGGAGAAGTAGTGGGATGCGACTTATATTTGGACTATGGCAATGAATTGTATAGAGAGGCGGCGAGAGAGGTATTAGGGGTCTCGAAGGGTTTCTTTGGCGGCCACAAAGAGGACTGGTGGTGGAATAAAGAGGTTCAAGTAAAAGTGAAAGCGAACAAAGTGGTGTATTTGAAGATAGTAGAGAGCATAGACGAGGTGGAGAAGAGGGCTAACATGGAATGGTATAAGAAGGCTAGGAAGGAGGCGGAGTTAGCATTACTGCGGCTAAGACCGCGGTGTTTGGTTGTTTATATGAAGAATTTGAGGACAAAGTCGGGGACAAGAAGCTGTACAGGTTGATCAAGGTGAGAGAAAGGAAGGCCCGTGATTTGGACCAAGTGAGGTGCATAAAAGACGAGGAGGGTAGAGTTTTGTTGGAGGAGGCATGTCATGACCCGAAATCTCACCCTCAGGACCATGATGGAGCCTAACATTTCACTTGCTAGGCAAGCAAACATAGCTAAGTTAATTAATCAGTTTGAATAATTCTATAATCTAAAATAGAATAACAAAATATTAATGACGAAATCTAAACATATCTTAGAATCTGGAGTCACGAATACATGAGCATCTAGAATAATACAAATACGGTCTGAAATATAAAATACAATTGTTTGATACTAAGAAACCAGTGAAACTGGAAAAAGAAGGGGACTCCAGGGCTGCGGATGTTGTGAAACTATACCTCCAGTCTCCAAAGCAGCTGAATTCGAGCAGTCTCGCTAAGCGCCGTTGGGACCAATACCGGTATCTGCACAAGAATTGCAGAAGTATAGCATGCGTACAGCCGACCCCATATATTATGTAAGTGCCGAGACTAACCTCGAGGAAGTAGTGACGAGGTTATGGCAAGTCACTCACAAATAATATGTACGAAATAATAACAACGGAAAGACAAGAATCGAAATAAAGCAATAAACTCATATAAACGGACCTGAAGGTCAACTACCCGAGAGCCCCAGAATAACAAAGTCTTAAGTCTCGTATCATAATATCGTGGATAATTCTACAATCTCAAACAATTACAACATATCAAATCTGTTGCGGCGCGCAACCCGATCCCACCATATCATCATATGTTCATATCATAATCCATCTTTATTCTTTCAAATTATTTCAATACCGTTCATTACCATTGCAGCATGCAACCCGATCCCCAAACAATTTCAAACAACTCAACAACAATAATTACAAAATATCAATACAAAGAAGGTGAAATGTACATAACAGTAAAGAACCACAGGATAAACGAAAAATATCCAATATCTAGGAATCTCAAACTTTACCAATTCATCAGTACAAAATATTTAACCGACTCACATAAGCGAAACAACGTAATAGAGTGCATCAAATAATATAAAAATAATAAAAATAGGTAAAAAATGTGACAACTAAAATATACAATTAAGGCAAGTAGAAACACATGGCAAATAAGCAGAAACCGTGTGAGAAATGAATAAATTAAGGCAAGCAACAATTAAATAACAAGTAACAAGTATAACATAGATGTCAAGTAAAAACATGTAACAATTAGGGAATATAACAAGAAATAACATGGAATAAATAAAGACATGGAAATAAATATCTCAATACCACATGCTGAATCCAATGACAGTGCATATACATTCGTCACTTCGCATATACTCCGCTATCCCACATAATTCACAAAACAAATAATTCAACAAGTCTTAATTCCCTCAAGTCAAGGTTAGACACAACACTTACCTCTTTCCGCAATCAAATCAACACTCAACCATGGACTTTCCTTTAGAATTAGCCTCTAAACCAGTCAACTCTAGCCAAATATAATTCAATAATTCAATATAAGCTTTAGAAACTACCCACAGGTGAAAAAGATTCGATCTTTGATGAAATTGGAAAAAGTCAACAAAAGCCAATCCCGGACCCACTTGGTCAAAATCTGAGATTCTGACCAAAATTCGATTACCCATTCACCCTTGAGACTGGTTATGTGATTTTTTTCGAAATCCGACCTCAATTTGAGGTCCAAACCTCAATTTTACAATATCCCCAAATTCTACCCAAATCCTTAATTTCTATTATGAAAAATCCTAGATTAAAGTTTAAAATCAATGGGTGTTTATGGAAATGTAACGAAACAAGTTAAAATTTACTAACCAATGAAGTATGGATGGAAAACCTCTTCAAAATCGCCTCTAGGCCGAGCTCTAACTTCAAAATGGTGAAAAATGGTTCAAACCCCTACTTTTAACTATTTTAATATCTGGATGTGAGCTGTTCTTCGCATTCGCAAAGCACCTGACGCTTTCGCGAGCAGCGGCCAAATGGACTTTGCATTTGCGAGGTACTCTACGCACGAAGTCTTACTCCCCATCTACCTTCACGTTTGCGAGCCAATGTCCGTGTTCGCGAAGAGTAACCGCCTGACCTTCCCCAAGATCCCACACAGCTTCGTGTTCGCAAGAAGCCTGTCGCGTTTGCGAAATATAAGTCCCCTTTCACTTCATGATCGCGACCGGTACCTCGCGTTCGCGACGAAAAATTCACCCCAGCCCTAAACTTCCCCTTCGCGATCGCGAAGCATAACACATCAGACACCAGTAACTGCGATTGCACAAGTTCAAAATGACCTGAAACCTATCCGAAGCCCACAAACATTCACACAAGTGTAATAACATCATATAAACTCGCACGATCAAATCACCAAAATAACATATAGAACCACGAATCGGATATAAAAATGCATGAAATTTCAAAGAAAACTCAAAAACCTCTAAAATCATAACCAAGCATCTGGATCTTATCAAACCAACTTCGATTTGCACCAAATTTTGCAGACAAGTTTCAAATAGAAAATTGAACCTATATCAAGTCCCAAAATAGAATTCTGAACCCGATAGCCATAAAGTCAGCCTATGGTCAAACCTAGTAAGTTTCCAAACTTTCAAATTGCTAACTTTTGGCAAAAGAGGTAAAATCAGCATAGGGACCTCCGAATTCAATTCTGGGCATACGCCCAAGTCCAAAATCATAATACGGACCTACTAGAATTGTCAAAATACCAAATCCGGGGTTGTTCACATAAAATGTTGACTGTAGCCAACTCAAGTTATTTTTAAAATCGAGAAATCATATTTTCTTCAAATTTTTATGTAAATTTTTTTTTGGAAAAAGACACGGACTGTGCATGCAAATTGTGAAACATTAAATGGAGCTAATAGAGGTCTCGAAGCATGTGAATAAGTGCTACTACACATAACAACCTATCAGGTCGTCACATTCTCCACCTCTAAAAGAAACGTTCATCCTCGAACGGACATAGAAAAGTACCTGAATTGGTAAAAAGGTGTGGGTACCTACTACGCATATCAAACTTGGACTCCCACGTAGCTGCGTCAATAGGCTGACCTCTCCATTGCACTTTCACTGAAGGAAAACTCTTAGACCTCAACTGTCAAACATGCAGTAGTATGTTACGCTCCTATTATTGAAAAGGAGTTATACTCCTCAAAATCCTTGAATAGCTATTGGCTCCTCCACATAGGATAAATTCTCATCAAGCTGAACCGTGATGAAGTCCAAAACATGCGAGTTGTCCTCATGGTACTTCCGAAGCATGGAAATGTGAAATACCAGATGTACACTCGATAGGCTGGGCGATAATGCAAGTCTGTAGGCCACCTCACCAACTCTCTATAAGATCTCAAAAGGCCCAATAAACCTAGGTCTCAACTTTCCCTTCTTTGTGATCCTCATCACACCCTTTATGGGTGAAACTCTGAGCAAAACCCTCTCTCCCATCATATAAGCTACATCCCGAACATTCTGGTCTGCATAACTTTTCTGCCTAAACTAAGTTGTCCGAAGTCGATCCTAAATCAACTTAACCTTCTCCATAGAATCATGGAACAAATAAGTTCCCAACAACCTAGCCTTACCGATCTCAAACCAACCAGTTGGTGAACGACATCGCGTCCCATATAAGGCCTCATACGGCTCTATCTGAATACTCAATTGGTAACTGTTGTTGTAGGCAAACTATGAAAGAGTTAAGAAATGGTCCCATGAACCTCCGAAATCCATAACACAAGAACGTAACATGTCCTCCATGATCTGAATAGTGCGCTCGAACTTTCCATCCGTTTGAGGATGAAATGTTGTGCTCAGCCGCATGCCCAACTCACGCTGCACGAACCTCCAAAAATGCGATGTGAATTGCGTGCCTCGATCAGAAATGATGGAAATAGGCACCATGTAAGCGAATAATCTTCTGAATGTAAATCTGAGCCAACCACTCCGAAGAATAAGAAGTCGCCACTGGAATGAAATGTATGGACTTAGTTAACCGGTCCACAATACCTAAATAGCGTCATATTTCTTCAAGATCCTTAGCAAGCCTACCACAAAATCCATAGTGATGCGCTCCTACTTCCACTCTGCTATTTCTAATCTCTGATTCAGTCCACCCGGTTTCTGATGTTCATACTTCACCTGTTGACAACTCAAACATCGAGATACATAAGCAACAATGTCTTTCTTCATTATCAGCCACCGATAATGCTATTTCAAGTCGCGGTGCATCTTCGTGACACCTGGGTGAATAGAATAGCGCAAATTGTGTGCCTTCTCAAGGATCAACTCTCTCAACCCATCAATTTTTGGAACACAAATTCGACAATGAAGCGGCATAACAACATCATCATCGATCACAACATCCTTGGCACCACCCCTATACACCATATCCTTCAACACCAACAAGTGAGGATCAACAAACTAGTGAGCCTTAATACGCTCCAATACCAAGACTGTGCCACCACACAAGCTAGCACCTAACTGGGCTCCGAAACATCCAATCTCCCAAACCGGTTTGCCAAAGCCTGAACATCCATGGCTAGTGGCCTCTCTGCTGCTGGTAAATATGCCAAATTGCCCATGCTCTCTGCCTTTCTACTCAATGCATTGCCCACCATGTTGGCCTTCCCTGGATGATACAATATGGTGATATCATAGTCTTTCAGCAACTGTAACCATCTCCACTACCGCAAATTAAGGTCTTTATGCTTAAACATGTGCTAGAGACTCCTATGGTTAATATAGCCCTCACAATGAATGGTGTATAGGAGAGTGACTTTGTTTAACTGCCAATAGTATATACACATCTTCACGTTCCATCCTTCTTCTTCGCAAACAATATCGGTGTACCCCAAGTTGAGACACTAGGTCTAATGAATCCCTAATCTAGCATATCCTGTAACTGCTCCTTCAATTCCTATAACTCAACCGGGGCCATATGATATGGTGCAGTAGAAATGGGCTGAGTGCCCGAACTAGATAAATGCAGAAGTCAATATCTCTGTCGGGTGGCATCCCGGCAAATCTGTAGGAAACACCTCTAGAAACTCACATACAACTGGTATAGAATCCATGGAGGAACCTTCGCACTAGGGTCATGGATATAGGCCAAAAATGCCAGACACCCCTTCTCGACTATATGCCGAGCCTTCACATAAGAAATAACCCTACTAGTATAATGGCTAGGAATCCATCTCTACTCCAATCGGGGCAACCTCGACATGGCTAAGGTCACCGTCTTGGCGTGGTAGTCCAAAATAACGTGATAAAGTTATTGCTAATCCATGATAACATCAAAGTCCATAATATCAAGAAGTAGAATATCTACCCTAGTCTCAAAGTTCCATATAGAAACCACACACGACGATAAACATGACATACTACAATAGAATCTCCCACAAACGTGGACGCCTAGATAGTAACACTCAAAGAATCACGAGGCATAACCAAATATGAAGCAAAATAGGATGACATTTATGAATAAGTAGAGCCTGAATCAAACAAAATTGAGGCATCCCTATGGCAAACCGGAACAATACCTATGATGACGGCGCCATATGACTCTACCTCAGGTCTGGCTCGAAATGCATAAAAACGGGGCTGAGCCTCTCCATTCTGACCTCCGCCCCTCCGGTGACCTCTAACTGGATGGCCTCTATCTCTAATGACTTGACCTCCACCTTTAGCGGCCTGACCCCCCTCTAGCTGGCTGAGCGGGCGGTGGAGCAACTAGTGCCGGAACCATGGCACGAGAACCGTGCAGTGGTCTGCTGCTCATCAATCTATAACAATACCTCCTGATATGATTCGTACCTCTACACTCAAAGCACTCTCTCGATTGCTGTGGCTACTGAAGGTGAGACTAACCATGGCACCCGAATAACCACTATAGTAGCTTTGTTGTGGTGGTGGACTGATTGGAGCTGAAGGAGTACTGAATGTTGGCTGCTCAGGATGGGACCCATAAGAAACACGACTGCCCGAAGCACTATGTGCTACCTGGAGCGCTGACTGAATCGGGTTGTGAGGATGGTCTCTACCAAATGAACATCTTCCTTCAGATGAGGCATTGCTGAAACTACCAAAATAACAAGGCCTCTTCGCAGATATCGTCTCTCTACCCTAACTACAAATCATCTCGGTCTGTCTAGCAATCTCAACGGTCCTCTAGAAGGAAATATCATCTCCTGTCTCCTTGGCCATCTAAAGCATGATACCGAAAGTAAGACCAATAAATCTCCTCACCCTCTCCCTATCTGTGGGAATCAAAATAGTTGCATGGTAGGCTAGATCCATAAATCTGGTCTCATGCTAGGTAACAATCATGACACCCTATTGGAGGCATTCAATTTGCTTGCGGTACTACTCTCTCAAAGTGAAAGGAATGAGACTCTCCAGAAATAGTTGCGAAAATTGATCCAAGTAAGTGGAGGTGAACCGGCTGGTCTGCTCCACTCATAATCCTACCACCTCCTCTTGTCAAAACCGGTCATCTGGAATATTGAAAAGTCGACTCCATTGGACTCCACAATACCCATGTTGCACAACACCTCATGGCAATGGTCCAGCTAGGCCTGTGGGTCCTCAGAAGGTGTACCACCAAAGTGAACAGGAAAGAGTTTGGTGAACTTATCCAACCTCATCAATCCCCCAGAAAACATCATGAGCCCCTCCCAACTTCTAGAATCACCGGAATCAGACATATGGGAGCCATCTACTCTAGAGTGTGAGTGGTAGGAGTCCGTGCCCCTCCCCCAGCCTGAGAGACAGCTAGTGCCATAGGAAATACTCTAGCCCGGGGCACGCTCTCCATAAGGCCCACCGAACGAACCAGAGCGTCTTGAAGTACGATAATAACAATAAATCCCTCAGGGACCTAAGCGGGTCCGACTGGTGCCGCCTGGACTAGGATCTCCTCCTCATGATCAATTTGAGGCTCCGCAATGGGTGCTGCTGCACATGCTCTAGGCTGAGCTTTGCCTCGTCCCCTACCTCAGCCTCGGCCCCTACCCTAGTAGTGGTTGCAATAGGGGCCTCGGGCTCCTGCCCAGCTGTAGATATTATGCGAGTTCTCACCATCTACGACAAAACAAGAATAAAATAGTTCAAACTTCAGTAATAGAATAGAGTAGCACGATAAAGAAAGAAAGACATGAAATTTTTCTAAAGCCTTATAGCCTCTAGAAGATAAGTATAGACGTCTCCGTATGACCCTCTAGACTCTAATAAGCTTTCTCATGACTCGTGAGACCTAGGCAACCTAGTGCTCTAATACTAACTTATTACAATCCGGAATCCCACCCTCGAGACCGTAATGACGCCTAACATTTCACTTGCTAGGCAAGCCAACATTAGCTAAATTACTTAACCAGTTTTAACAATACAAATTAAAACATTAATAATAATAATAAACTGTAGTCATTTGAAATAGAATAATAAAATACCAAATGACGAAATCTAAACATATCCCAGAATCCGGAGTCACGAATACACAAGCATCTAGAGTACTAAAATATGGTCTGATATAATATACAACTGTTTGATACTAAGTAAATAGTGAAATTGGCTAAAGAACGGGACTTTAGGGCTATGGATGCTGTGCAGCTATACCTTAAGTCTCCAAAGCAGCTTAATTCGAGTAGTCTTGCTACGTGCCTCTGAGACCAACACTGGTGTTTGCATAAGAAGTGCAAAAGTGTAACATGAATACAACCGACCCCATACACTCTGTAAGTGCTGAGCCTAACCTCAACGAAATAGTGATGAGGCTATGGCAAGTCACTCATAAATTACCTGTACAAAATAATAATAACAGAAAGACAAGAATAGAAATAAAATAATAAACTCATATAAATGGACCCGAAGATCAACTATCGGAGAGCCCCGGAATAAAAAAGTCTCAAGTTTTATATCACAATACCAAGGATACTAAATCCCATGGCGGCCCATATAAACTCGACACCTTGCATATACGTCGCTTCCCCATATTCAACAAGTTCCAATTCCTTCAAGTCAAGGTTAGACACAACACTTTTCTCTTTATGCAATCAAATCGACACTCAACCACGACCTTTACTTTAGAATTAACCTCCAAACCAGTCAACTCTTCTCAAATATAGTTCAAATAATTCAAAATAAGATTTAGAAATTACCCACGAGTGAAAACGATTTGATCTTTGATGAAATTAGAAAAAGTCTACAAAAGTCAACCCCGGGCCCGCTTAGTTAAAACTTGAGATTCAGATCATAAACCGATTATCCGTTCACCCCCGATCCCTATTATGTGATTTGTTTTGAAATCCAACTTCAATTTGAGGTCTAAATCTCAATTTCACAAAATCCTCAAATTCTACCCAAATCCCTAATTTCTACCTTGAAAAACCCTAGATTAAAGTTTAGAAATCAGTGGGTGTTTATGAAAATGTAACAAATCAAGTTAAAATTTACTAACCAATGAAGTAGGGATGAAAAACCTCTTTAAAATAGCCTCTAGACCGAGCTCTAACTTCAAAATGGTGAAAAATGGTTCAAACCCTGACTTTCAACTATTTTAATATCTACATGTCAGCTGTTTTCGCATTCGCTAAAAACCTGACGCATTCGCGAAGAGCAGGAACCAAATGGCCTTCGCGTTCCCGAGGTACTCTTCGCGTTCGCGAAGGCTTACTCCCCACGTGCCTTCGCGTTCGCAAGCCAAGGTCCGCGTTCGTGAAGAGTAACTGCTTGACCTTACCCCAGATCCCACAAAGCTTTGCGTTCGCGAGAAGCCTGTCGCGTTTGTGAAGGGTAAGCCCTCATCCGCTTCACGTTCGTGACCAGTCCCTCGCGTTTGCAATGAAACATTCACCACAACCCAAAACTTCCCCTTCGCGATCGCGAAGCATAACACACCATACACTAGAAACTGTTGTTGCACATGTTCAAAATGACCCGAAACTCATCAAACAAGTGTAATAACATCATATAAGCTTGCTCGCATGATTAAATCACCAAAATAACATTTAAACCACGATTCACACATCAAAACACATGAAATTTAAGAGAAAACTCAAGAACGTCTAAAAATCATAACCAAGCATCCTAATCTTATCAAACCAACTCCAATTTGCACCAAATTTTGTAGACAAGTTTGAAATAGCAAAACAGACCTCTACCAAGTCCCAAAACCAAAATCTGAACCCGATAGCCATAAAGTCAACCTACGGTCAAATCTAGGAAGTTTCTAAACTTTCAAATTACTAACTTTTGATAAAAGAAGTCAAATCAACCTAGGGACATCCAAATTCAATTTCGGGCATACGCCCAAGTCTAAAATCATAATACGGACCTACCAGAATTATTAAAGTACCAATCCGGGGTCTTTTACACAAAATGTTGAGCGTAGTCAACTCAAGTTATTTTAAAGCCAAAAATCATATTTTAATCAAATTTTACATAAAAACTTTCTGGAAAAGGTCACGGACTGCTCACGCAAATCGAAAAATATCAAATGGAGCTAACAGAGATATCAATGCATAAAATAAGGGCTAGTACTCAAAATGACCTATCGGGTCATCACAAGGCACAAATTAGGCAGAGATGGCATACTTACTTTCATAAACTCTTGCATGAAGAGGGACATATGAGCATTGTGCTGGGAGATTTGGAGTAATCTGAGTGGAATTGAGATATTAGGTATTGTAGATGCATATGAGTGGGAGAGGTTGAATGGGGTATGCGCAGGATGAGCATGGGTAGAGTGACCGGGCCAAACGAGATCCCTGTAGAATTCTAGAAGAGCGCGGGTAAGGTAGGCTTGAAATGACTCTTTTGGGTTTTTAACGTCATGTTTAGAATGAATAAGATGTCTTAAAAGTGGAGGTGGAGTATGATGATTCCTCTGTACAAGAACAAGGGGGGTATCCAAAACTGCAGCAACTATAGGGGTATCAAGTTGCTAAGCCATTAGCCATATGATGGAAGTTTGAGTGAGGGTGCTAGAAGGGAGGATAAGGAGGAGTGTGTCCATTTCAGAGAAAAAATTTGATTTCACGTCGAGATGGTCGACTAAGGAAGCCATTCACCTTGTGAGGAAATTAATAGCAGTATGGGGCGATGAAACAAGACTTGCATATGGTGTTTATTGACCTAGAGAAAACTTATGACAAAGTCCCAAGAGAGGTTCTTTCGAGATGTTTGGAGGCTAAAGGAGTACCTGTAGCTTATATTAGAGTGATCAAAGAGCTAAGATACAAGTAAGGACAATATGAGGAGACTCTGAATACTTCTTCATTGAGATGGGGTTGCACCAGTGATCAATACTTAGCCCGTTTTTATTTTTCTTGGCACTGGACCTGTCACGACCCAATTCCCACTATAGGTCATGATGGCATCCAACGTTGCGGCTAGGCAAGCTAACGGTGAACTATCCATGTAATTGTTCATTTTAATATTTTTAAAGTTACTGATTTTATTTAATAAGAGAACGAGTAATAGGTGATTGTAATAATGTAAATCATGAAATAAACGAAAGAGTGAAGTAGTAAATTTAATAATAAAAACCCATGAAATATCTACTAGAGTCTCCCAAATCCCGATGTCACAAGTACACGAGAAAACTAGTATAATATACAAAACCTCCTATACTACTGTCTGGAGTAAGCAACAATAACAACAACAATATACCCAGTATTATCCCACACTGTGGGTCCTGGGGAGGGTAGTGTGTACGTAGACCTTACCCCTATCTTGTGAGGATAGAGAGGCTGATTCTAATAGACTCTTGGCTCAGGAAAGCATAAGCACCACATTAATGAAAATATAGACAAGAAGGGACAGTACCAAAAAGACATATAAAAGTAGAATAAAAACAACAAGATAGTAAGGTGATCAACGATGAAAGAAAACAACGGTTAGTCATAAAATCTACTACCAACAGAAAGCGAGACTGTGTGCTAATACTATTGTTATGAACACTCTAGACTACCTACTCTACTACCCTAATCCTCGACCTCCATACCTTCCTATCAAGGGTCATGTCCTCGGTCAGCTGAAGTTGCGTCATGTCTTGCCTAATCACCTCTCCCCACCTCTTATTTAGCCTACCTCTACCTCTTCGTAGGCCCTCCAATGTCAACCTCTCACACTTATTCACCGGGGCGTCTGTGCTCCTCCTCCTCCTCACATGACCAAACCACTTAATCCGCGCTTCCCGCATCTTTTCCTCAATAAGGGCCATACCCACCTTGTCGCGAATAATCTCATTTCTAATCCTATCTAACTTGGTGTGCCCGCACATCCATCTCAACATTCTCATCTCTGCTACCTTCATCTTATGAACATGAGCGATCTTGACTGGACAACTGATAAGTAGGGAATTTGACCGCTTATTTGCCCGTTTTTACTTGAGTTTTAGCTCGAAAATGCTTAAAGTTATCCCCGAGAACTAATGAAATGAGATTTCTTGTAGGAATATTGGGAAACGAGCCAAAAAGCAAAAATCAACTCAAAAAGGAGTCAAAATTAGACAAGGACAAAAATAGGGCAAAAGTGCTTAGAGTGCAGACCTGTCAAATTTAGCTTTAGAGTGTGCGGACCGCATAATTATAGTGCGGCCGCAGAATAGAGGTTTAGAGACTTGGAAATTTTTAGAACTAAAGCTGTGCGGACCGCACAAGTATTGTGCGGCAGCAGAAATCAGTGTGCGGCCGCATTCACTATTATGCAGACCGCAAAGGAGCAGATTCAGAGAACCTAGAGTTGAAGTTGTGCGGACCTCGAGAATTTTATACGGCCGCAGAAGCCAGTGTGCGGCCGCAATCACTATTACGCGGACCACATAAGAAGAGATTCAGAGAATACCGGTTGAAGATATGCGGTCCGCACAATTTTTGTGCGGCGCAGAAGCCAAAAGTGTGGCCCCACTCACTTTTTTGCGGTCCGCAGTCTAATGTCCAGATCCCAACTCAAGCCATGTGTGCGGCCGCACCCAAAATTATGCGGCCGCACAAACTTCGCAGGGGCGTTTTTGTCAGATATTTTCAGCTTAGTATAAATAGGACTTTTTGTCATTTTTAGGTGAAATTTTGTTTTTGTAAGAGCACCTGGCTGTTTTTCTTTACTGCTTTAAGTAATTTTATACTAGATTTTTCTCCAAACACTAGATTGTCATCCCATAATTAATTATTATGGATTCTATCTTTATTTCTTCTTTAATTTCTACAATTTTTGTGAGTAGCTAAATTTCTAGCTAGGGTTGTGACCCAACCCTAGTGTGGGTATTTGATGGGTGTTTGAATTAAGGCTTGTTTGTGATTGGGTTAGTGATATTTAGCCTAGTTCTTGCTTGAACTCAATGATTAGTGGTTGCAAACACTGATTTATGCCTAATTGACTTAGCCTCTGCTTGAGAAAGAGAGACTAAGTCTAGGAAAACTTGGCTAACAAGAAATTGGAGTGAACTCAAGAAATTGATAGCCCCAATTAAATGGTTGAATCTAGAGATAGTAAGACTAGACTTGAGCTATTATCACTTGTATTGTACAATACCCATTTGGACTTGAGAAAACCAAATTGGGCAAAATCACTCAAACTACCGAGAGGTATAGAGTGAGTACCCGAGTGTAATTGCTATATTACAACCCCGACCAATCAAACTTTCCCTAGAATTTACAACCCATTAGGTAACCACCTAGGTGGAAGTCACGACCCTAGATCCTTTTATCAATTGAACAACAACTCAAAACCAAAAATATTTTCACTTAGTTTTCTAATTGCATAAAATAGAACACCAATCAACATTGTGGAAGTGTAATTTGAGCCAAAACATGCAATCAAACTAGATATACACCTAATCCCATTTCTAACTCCCTGTGGATTCAGTCCCGACCTTCGTTGGGTTTGTTATTGCATCGACCGCCTCACTACTTAATTGTGGTGTGGGTTTGGCCGAGATCAATTTTTGGCGCCGTTGCCGGAGAGTTAAACGTATTTAGCTATATATCTAGGTTTTTGTGTGTTTCGTCTTTCTTTACTTCCGAGTCACTAATTTTGTTTTGAATTGCTCATAGGTACGAAATGGCTCTCAACAACGAGCCCATAAAAATGTGCTAGTGGGGAAGGAGGTAGATGATGATCAAGGAAATGAGATTCATCTCGAACCTCAAGTAAACAGGCAAGGCCAACTGCCTCATGATAATATCCCAAACTCTCCTCCACCTCCACCAAGAGTCGGGTGTTGCCAAACGAGGGCTATGTAAGTGCAATAGTCCTGCTCCGTATTAAGGAGAGCAAATTCCAAATAACTAACGTGATGCTTACAGTACTTGAGCAACGAAGTTTCTTCACCGGATCTCCAAGCCAAAATGCTTACAAGCATCTCAAGGTGTTCGTCGATACTTTTTGGGGGAGCAAACAAACAAATGTTTCCGAGAATGCACTACATTTGAGGCTATTTCCCTTTTCTCTACAGGGAAAGACTATGGAATGGTTAGAGAGATTACCCAATCATTCCATCCATACTTGGGACGAGTTGGCCGATAAGTTCATTGCCAAATTCTTTTCTTCGGGGCACATGGCTACATTAAGGGATGAAATTCTAACATTCAAGCAAGCGCCCAATGAACCATTGCACAAGATTTGGGAAAGATATCGTACCATGGTCAAAGAATGCCCGAATAATGATATGACCGAGGCCATGATCCAATAGATCTTCAACAAGGGGATCAACACAACAAATCAGTGTGTGGTAAATCAACTCGCCGGGCGTAACTTCATGAACACGCTTTATTCTGAAGCTTGTGAAATTATGGATGAGATGGTGGATACCTCTTCGGCATGGAAAAGTAGGGCCAATGTTCCTCAAGGTGACCCAAATGTCATTCACCTACACAAGGAGCTACATGATCATGGGCAAGCTATTGCGGAGTTGACAACCACAATGAACCAATTGGCCAAGTCTCAACTTCAACAGATCAAGGGCCGAAACAAATGAATTCTATGGAAGGGGTAAAAATGATGATGAAAAAGAGACGGCAAAGAGGTCAACAAGTACAATACCGTCTGGAACAATTTGAGCAAGATAATAGTGGGTATAATCAAGGTGATTCATGTGATGAGCAAGAAGAAGAAGTGCAATATGTCAACAATTATCAAGGTCAAAGAAATAATGCTCCAAGTCAACAAAAATGGATATCACAAGGAAACCAAGGGAATCGTAACAACCAAGGCCACCAAGGAAATTGGAGTGGTGGAAACAACAACAATAACAACAATCAAGGTAATTAGGGTAATCAAGGCAATTGGAGTAATCAAGGGAACCAAGGAAATTGGGGAGATAATAGTCAAAGAAACTGGGGAGGCAACAACAACAATCAAGGGGGTTGGAACAACAAAAATCAAGGGAATCAGGGGTCGAGCTTTCAAAGGCCCCCGATGTATCAACAACAAAACAACCCGCCTCCATATCCGTCACAAGGTCCTAGTTCTTCCAATTGTGAAATGAGACAAATTGAAAATGTGTTTAAGCAAATGATGGAGAAAGATGCCGACTCAGATGCTCAATTGGCCTCCCACAACACCTCTATCCGCAATTTGGAGGTTCAACTTGGCCAAATTTCTCAAGCTTTAAATACTCGCCCTGAGGGGGCATCCAGAAGAATTGGCCGAAGAAACTTGATGATGCTCTTTGGGCTTATAGGACAGCTTACAAAACACTAATTGGCATGTATCTGTATCGGTTTGTGTTCAGGAAAGCTTGTCACCTTCTGGTAGAACTTGAGCATAAGGCTATGTGGGCATTGGAGAAGCTTAATCTTGAGTGGGATGTAGCTTCCAATTTATGGGTGGAGGAATTGAATGAGATTGATGAGTTCCGGTTCCATGCATATTCAAGTTCGTCCTTGTATAAGGACAAGATGAAGTAACTCCATGACAAGTATATCCGAAACAAAGAATTCAAAAAGGTGATCGTGTGCTATTGTTCAATTCTCAGTTGCGGATGTTTCCGAGAAAGTTGAAATCTAAGTGGAGTGGCCCATTTGAAGTTGTGCATGTGACACCCTTTGGTGCTCTAGATATGAAAAATAATAATGGTGAGGTGCTTAGAGTCAATGGCCACCAGGTGAAACACTATCTTGGCAAGGTTGATGATGGCCACGTTGTGGCATTGCTTCATTTGAAGTGATTGATGGTAACTTGTATCGTGCCACGACGTTAAATAGGCTCTTCTTGGGAGGCAACCCATGTTTCTTTTCATTTTCTTATTTTTCTTCTCTTTTAGATTGGTTTTTTTTGAGCTAACTGGTTTTGGAAGTGAATTGCAGGCATGAGTGTGTATTGCAGGAAAAATCTGGAAAACAATTGGCCAAGTGTGGAATTTATGCGGACCGTACCCTAAAATATGCGGACCGTACCCTAACTTAGTGCCAATGAAATTCAAATTGTGCGTCCGCACACATTTTTGTGTGGTCCGCATAACTGGCAAAAAGGGTTGTTAGATATGGTTGAGATGTGGGGACCGCACTTAAAATTTGGCGGTCCGCAGAAGAAGTATGCGGCCGCACAAAAATGTGTGCGGTCCCACTCTAAACTTCAGAGAACCTATACTTTCAAAGTGGGACTTATGCAACCACACTCAAATTTGTGCGGTCTGCACTCGAGGTTATGCAGCCGCACTCCAAAAGTATGTGGTCCGCACTGGGCAGTCTGCGACCGCACTCAATTTTGTGCGTTCCGCACTTCCTCATTACTGATTGCTTGTCTGCAATTGTGACTCAACTGTTTCCTTTGCTTTGAATTCAACTGACAAATGTAATTTGTAATGCAATCAATGGTTTGATCTCGCGGAAAAATGTGATTCATCAAAAGGGAGGGGTGAGCCTTCCCAGGACCGAGGTCGAGGCAAGAGTAACCTACCACTTGCCGTTCAGAAAATAATAAGCAAGAAAGCAACTGCCAACAGACCTCCAACTCCTGAATCCTCTGATACCAGTGAATATGCTCCATCCGGGGAAGCCTCCGAGGGCCAATCTATGGAGGTCCAGCCTGAACCCCAATCTAATCTACCACAATCCACAAGACGCTATCAACTGTGAAATAAGCCTATAGACAACTCCTCAGCTGGTTCTGATGTGGGAAGTAAGGGTTTCAAGCCCTACTCTTCACCTACCCCTCCGGCACCTATTGATATTGATGATGATGACATCCTGGATGATAGTAGAGGGGGTGACACTCGTGTGGCTGGTCTTGAATGGACAAATAAGAAGGATATTTAGAGGATAAATTCGCCTGCTTAACGGTATTTAACAGATTCAGGGAGTTGTGGCCAAAAAGGTCGCTCACACTAGAGCGGCAATTCTTGATGAAGGGTTTGGATATTCATAATCCTAACGTACTTAGGCAATTCCAGGAAAGTAAGGGGTGGAAGTGGTTCACTCACCCGATTTTATATGCAAATGAACATTTAGTGAGGGAATTCTATGCCAACATATCTCATATCAAGGCGGGAACAAAAGTGACAAACGTGAGGATTTTATAGTTCGCTTTGATGCCCATACTCTGAATACTTATGTGGGCTTCGAGCAGGTGGAAGCGGTCCAATACTTGGAGAAGTTAGCTTTGGGTGAGGTAGCTTACCCTTGGCTAGCTGATATTTTAGCTGCTCCAGGACCACCACCACCATGGATCACCGTAGGAGTGCCTATTATCCGGAACACCCTCAACTTCGAAGCTAAAGGGTGGAAAACTTTTGTGTGCAACATAATTGATCCAATCTTGAAAACCTCCCTCTTCCCCGAGCAGTGCTGGTGGCCTCTATCATGGTGGGGTACCCTATCAATGTGGGTTCTATAATGTCAACCAGAATCACATTGGCGGTCCATAAGAGTGAAAAGTCTTATCCCTTTCCGAACACCCTCACAGAGTACTTCAATGATGCAAAGGTGGATCCAAGACCTTATGACACAATGGTAAAAGCTAAAAAGCCTTTTTCTTGGTATCACTTGCAGGGTGCGGACAACCCAAAGTTCAAAGGAGCGGACACTACCACAGCTGGCCAATCTGACGAGCCAGCAGGGGTAGGTGCATAGGCTGCTGCTAAGCCATCTTGAGCTCCCATGCCTACCACATCAGTCGGGTCTTCCTCTAGGACAACCATCATGCCACCACCATAATCCTCCAGGCCTCCCAAGTCAGTTCCGGTTCCATCCTAATCTACCTACCCTCTCACTGTGTTGCGAGTCTCCCAGACTTTGGCGAGCCTCAACAATTGGATTCAGAGAACCACTTCTAAGATGTCTGATATCTCCAGTACTATTGTAGCGCAGTCCTCTACTCCAGTAGTGCCACAGGTGCCTCCGTTAATGGAAGAACTTTGAAGAAGATTCTGGACAACCATCAGGCTATCATGGACACTCTGGTAGCTCAGGGGGGGGGGGGGTGCCATTGTGGATTTGGCCAAGCAAGTGAAGAAAATAAGAAAGTTACATCTAGAGGTGAAAAAGTTGGAAACAACATGTGACTTTTCCTTTGACCTTTTGATAGAGATAGGTCCATCCGCACCGGCTGATCCAACAGCACCATCAGTGGAGCAACAATCAGTGGAGGCTGGTCAGTCTGATGAGCCAGAGCTCACTGCCCCCACTGCTGAGAAGATTCTTTGGATGCTCTCTAACTCTATGGTCCCTCAGCCCGGAGATGATGACATTCAATTAGAGGAGACCGAGGGTGGTGATGCTGCTAGTCACCCCGAGACCACATAGGGAGTTTTCTTTACTCTCTATCCTCTTTTGATTTGTTTTTGCTAAGCATTGGGGATAATGCTTACTCTTCTTCTAGGGGGTGGTCTATTTTAATAGTTTGATGATTTGGATGACTGTTCATGACATTTGATCACTTTTTGGGCCTGTAATAACTTAAATACTCTTTTTCTTTTATCTTTTATCTTTACTCTATCCCTCATTATGTAATAATCATCCCCGTTGTATATATTCATTCGTTTTACCTTTAGTAGATTATTTTATAGCTTCTTCGTTTTGCTTTCCTAATAGTATAGCTTCTTAATTACTTTATTAGATTTTTTTTATTCGTTAGCTTCTTCTTATGTTTTATTGAACAATAAGCCTTTTGTTTTATTAATGCAATGGTTCTTTCCAAATGTGGGTCTTGTGTGAACCGGTGGTTCTTCCCAACGATGGATGTTGTGGAAACCTTCTTAAGGGATTGAGTCAATTTTTGATGTTTAGGTAAGAACAAGTAGTGTAATGAATAAATAAGAGTCGAGCATGTTTCACTTGGTACCAACACACTTAATTATGCGCTTATGGTTAAAAACAAATTTTTGTAAAAGAAATATCTCTAACTAGTGACCTTGTAAATCTTGTGTTGACTTAGGCAATTATCAGATGGTTTAGTTGAACCGTAGAGATTTTCAATCTTGTATGCTGTTGTTGTGGACCCTCGACTTCTTTCTCTTTAACAATTCGATTGTGTGATAGGTGAGGTATTTTTTTACAAGTCCAAGTACCTGTGCGGATGGTCTAAAATTTGCCCTGAATGGGTTTGTAGGCGGAATTCTAAGTTAGCTTGGATTGATAAGTGATTGTAGGCCCTCCTTGACCCGTTTTTGAAACCTTCCATGGACCACCAATGATATCATCCTTAGTAAACCCTTTTGAGCCGAAAGCCTTTCATTTAATAACCACATTACAAGCCTCAACCGTTTTATAGTGACCCTCTCTTGGCACCCGACTTTTCTTTAGCACTCATGAGATTCAAATGGCAAGAACATAAGTTTAGGGGAGAGACGAGGAGTTGAATGATGGTTTCAAGGCACAAAAATACAAAATAAATGAAAAATAGGAAAAGGCAAAGAAAAAGAAAGGAAGAACAAAGAAAAACACAGAAAGTGAATAATGTGAAAGGGTTGAAAAGATGCAAAATAAAGAAAAAGTGAAAAGCATGGAGAAAGCAAAGAAGAAGATTGTGAATAACATGACAAAGAAAGAGTGATGTCAAGTCTCTCTAATCCCCGTAAGGAAAAATAAAATGACTCAAAGATTCAGCAAAGCAAGAGCCAACAAGAGAATATGAAGTGCTAAAGGAAAGATGAACCAATTCCAATCCGATATTACCCTCCTTAATCCAAAAGCCTTCATTACATGCCAAAAAAGCCCTATGTTATTTCAAGCCGAGCAAGCTTACATTAGTGGTGATCTACATGAGGGGAAAGCATATGTTGCTTAGAGCCGGGTTTGTGACATTCTTTTGAGAGTGATGAGCGAATCTTCCTCGAGTCATTGTTTTGAACTCTTCAATCGTGAGTGAGATGAGCTTCCGGAGAGTAAAGGAGGAGGAGTTTGGGATCCACATCGACTTTCATGAAAGTGCAAGCCTCCTTGATGATCAAAGTCAACCCTTGATGCTCAAGTGTCACATTAGAGCCATTTGTGCTTCAATTTTCAAATCACAGGCTTATTAATAATTCATGAGCGTGTGGGTAATTAGTGGTCCCAATTGATTTGTGTTTTGACTTAACTTAGGACAACTGAAATATTTCTTTTTCTAATGGAGGTGGGAATTACCTTAAATTCTTCGGGACAAGCAAAAGTTTAAGTTTGGGGGAGTTGATAAGTAGGGATTTTGACCGCTTATTTGCCCGGTTTTACTTGAGTTTTAGCTTGAAAATGCTCATAGGTATCCCCAAGTACTAATGAAATGAGGTTTATTGCAGGAATATTGGGAAACGAGCCAAAAATTGAAATCAACTCAAAAAGGAGTCAAGTTGGACAAGGACAAAAATAGGGCAAAAATGCTTAGAGTGCGGACCACACAATTCTGTGTGCGACCGCAAACAGTGAAGGTACCCTGTCAAATTTAGTTTCAGAGTGTGCGGATTGCATAATTAGGTTCAGAGACTTGGAAATTTTGAGAACTAAAGCTGTGCGGACCGCACAAGTATTGTGCGACCGCAGAAGTCAGTGTGCGACCGCATTCATTATTATGCGGACCGCAGAGGAGCAGATTCATAGAACCTCAAGTTGAAGTTGTGCGGACCGCATGAATTTTATGGGTCCGCAGAAGCCAATGTGCGGCCGCAATCACTATTACACGAACCACACAAGAAGAGATTCAGAGAATACCACATGAAGATATGTGGTCCGCACGATTTTTGTGCGGCCGGAGAAGCCAAAAGTGCATCCTCACTCACTTTTGTGCGGTCCGCAGTCTAAAGTCCAGATCCCAACTCAAGCCATGTGTGCGACCGCACTCAGAATTATGTGGCCGCACAACCTCCGTAGAGGCATTTTTGTCAGATATTTTCAGCTTAGTATAAATAAAAATTTTTGTCATTTTTAGGTGAACTTTTGTTTTTGTAAGAGCACCTGGCCGTTTTTCTTTACTGCTTTAAGTAATTTTATACTAGATTTTTCTCCAAACACTAGATTTTATCCCATAATTAATTATTATGTATTCTATCTTTATTTCTTCTTTAATTTCTACAATGTTTGTGAGTAGCTAAATTTCTAACTATGGTTGTGACCCAACCCTAGTGTGGGTATTTGAATTAAGGCTTGTTTGTGATTGGGTTAGTGATATTTAGCCTAGTTCTTGATTGAACTCAATAATTAGTGGTTGCAAACACTGATTTATGCCTAATTGACTTCGCCTCTGCTTGAGAAAGAGAGACTAAGTCTAGGAAAACTTGGCTAATAAGAAATTGAGGTGAACTCAAGAAACTGATAGCCCCAATTAAAGGTTGAATTTAGAGATAGTAAGGCTAGACTTGAGCTATTATCACTTGTATTGTGCAATACCCATTTGGACTTGAGAAAGCAAAATTTGGTAAAATCACTCAAACTAGCGAGAGGTATAGAGTGAGTACCCTGGTGTGATTGCTATGTTACAAACCTGACCAATCAAACTTTCCCTAGATTTTACAACCCATTAGGTAACCACCTAGGTGGAAGTCACGACCCTAGATCCTTTTATCAATTGAAAAACAACTCAAAACCAAAAATATTGTCACTTAGTTTTCTAATTGCATAAAATAGAACACCAATCAACATTTTGGAAGTGTAATTTGAGCCAAAACATGCAATCAAACTAGATATACACCTAATCCCATTTCTAACTCCCTGTGGATTCGATCCTGACCTTCGTTGGGTTTGTTATTGCATCGACCGCCTCACTACTTAATTGTGGTGTGAGTTTGGCCGAGATCAATTTTTGGCGCTGTGGCTGGGGAGTTAAACGGATTTAGCTATATATCTAGGTTTTTGTATGTTTCGTCTTTATTTCTTTCCGAGTCACTAATTTTGTTTTGAATTTCTCATAGGTACGAAATGACTCTCAACAACGAGCCCATTGGAAATGTGCTAGTGGGGGAGGAGGTAGATGATGATCAAGGAAATGAGATTCATCTCGAACCTCAAGTAAACAGGAAAGGCCGGCCGCCTCATGATGATATCCCAAACCCTCCTCCACCTCCACCAAGAGTCAGGTGTTGCCAAACGAGGGCTATGAAAGTGCAATAGTCCTGCCCCATATTTGGGTGGGCAACTTTCAAATAACTAACGTGATGCTTACACTACTTGAGCAACGAGGTTTCTTCACCGGAGCTCCAAGCCAAAATGTTTACAAGCATCTCAAGGGGTTCGTCGATACTTGTTGGGGGAGAAAGCAAACAAATGTTTCCGAGGATGCATTGCATTTGAGGCTATTTCCCTTTTCTATACGGGGAAAGACTTTGGACTGGTTAGAGAGATTACCCAATCATTCCATCCACACTTGGGATGAGTTGGCCGATAAGTTCATTGCCAAATTCTTTTCTTCGGGGCACATGGCTACATTAAGGGATGAAATTCTAGCATTCAAGCAAGCACCCAATGAACCATTGCACAAGATTTGGGAAATATATCATACCATGGTCAAAGAATGCCCGAACAATGATATGACTGAGGCCATGATCCAACATATCTTCTACATGGGGATCAACACAACAAATCAGTGTGTGGTAAATCAACTCGCCGGGGGTAACTTCATGAACACGCCTTATTCTGAAGCTTTTGAAATTATGGATGAGATGGCGGATACCTCTTCGGCATGGCAAAGTAGGGCCAATATTCCTCAAGGTGACCCAAATGTCATTCACCTACACAAGGAGCTACATGATCATGGGCAAACTATTGCGGAGTTGAAAACCACAATGAACCAATTGGCCAAGGCTCAACTTTAGTAGGTCAAGGGCCGAAACAAATGAATGCTATGGAAGGGGTAAACAAGATGATGAACAAGAGATGGCAAAGAGGTCAACAAGTACAATACCGTCTGGAACAATTTGAGCAAGATAATAGTGGGTATAATCAAGGTGATTCATATGATGAGCAAGAAGAAGAGGTACAATATGTCAACAATTATCAAGGTCAAAGAAACAATGCTCCAAGTCAACAAAAATGGAGATCACAAGGAAACCAAGGGAATCGGAACAACCAAGGCCACCAAGGAAATTGGAGTTGTGGAAACAACAACAATAACAACAATCAAGGCAATTGGGGTAATCAAGGCAATTGGAGTAATCAAGGGAACCAAGGCAATTGGGGAGGTAATAATCAAAGCAATTGGGGAGGCAACAACAACAATCAATGGGGTTGGAGCAACAACAATCAAGGGAATCAGGGGTCGAGCTTTCAAAGGCCCCCGATGTATCAACAACAAAACAACCCGCCTCCATATCCGTCATAAGGTCCTAGTTCTTCCAATTGTGAAATGAGACAGATTGAAAATGTGTTTAAGCAAATGATGGAGAAAGATGCCGACTCAGATGCTCAATTGGCCTCCCACAACACCTCTATCCGCAATTTGGAGGTTCAACTTGGCCAAATTTCTCAAGCTTTAAATACTCGCCCCAAAGGGGCACTACCTAATGATACGGTGGTGAACCCGAAGGGTGGGAACAATACGGGGCATGCAATGGCTGTAACAACAAGAAGAGGGAGAGGTGGAGTTGCAAGTACCTCAAACCAAATAAGAAATTGATGTGTTGGTTCAAGAAGATGACATGCCAAGCAATGATGTTCAAGCCAATGAAGAGGTGAGGATTGACATTAATGAAAGTGTGGAGGAGACACAATAAGATGTGAACCCGTCTAGGGAGCACGTGATAGACATACTGAATCCGGTAGTGCAAAAGGCCAAGAACCTTGCCAAGGCGTCCTCCTCCATATCCTCAAAGACTCGCAAATCAAAAAAATGAGAACCAATTCAAGAAATTTATTGATATGATGAAGAGTTTTTACATAAATGTGTCGTTGGTTTAAGCCTTTGAACAAATGCCGGGATATGCCAAGTTTAGGAAGGATTTGGTAACAAAGAAGAGATCAATGAACTGTGAAATGATCAAAATGACTCATCAAGTGAGTGCTATTGTACACTCCATGGCTCCAAAATTAGAAGATCCCAGTGCCTTCACAATCTCGTGCATTATTGGGATTGCCAATTTTTCCAAAGCTTTATGTGATCTGGGGGCAAACATTAACTTGATGCCCTATTCTGTGTTCAAAACATTAGGGATTGGGCAACCAAGACCCACATCCATGACGTTGCAAATGGCGGACCGGACAATGAAAAGGCCATTAAGGATAATTGATGATGTGTTAGTTCGGGTCGACAAGTTCATCCTTCCGTCATATTTTGTGATCCTTGACTGTGAGGTTGACTACGAGGTGCCAATTATATTGGGGAGGCATTTCCTTGCTATAGGGAATGCCTTAGTTGATGTGGAAGCTGGTGAGATCACCTTCCGGGTGGGCAATGAAAAAGTGGTGTTCCATGTATGCAAATCAATGAGGCAGGCAAATAGCAACAAAGTGTGTTCGTTCGTGGATCTTGTGACCGAAGTAACTGTTGATGACACAAGTGCTGTTATAAATGTTGAAGATACCTTGGAATATGTGTTGCTAAATCATGATAAGGAAGAGAAGGAAGGCTTTATAGAATGTTAAATGCTTTGAAAGGAATGGGGTCATATACTTATGAGCCCCGAAAACTTTCCTTGGATCTTGAGAACTGGAAGACTCCACCAACAAAGCCCTCAATCTAGGAGCCTCCCACCCTAGAGTTAAAGACTTTGCCTTCACACCTCAGGTATAAATTTCTAGGCCCTTGTTCCATTTTACCTGTTATTCTTTCCTCGTGCTTAACTAACGTGCAGGTAGATTCTACCCTTGCGGTGCTCCAAAGTAGGAAGAAAGCAATAGGTTGGACATTGTCGGATATTTGAGGTATAAGACCTGCCTTTTGCATGCACAAAATTTTTCTAGAGGAGGATGCCAAACCCTTAGTGGAACATCAAAGAATATTGAATGAGGCTATGCAAGAGGTAGTGAAGAAAAAGATAATCAAATGGTTGGATGCCGAGGTTGTTTACCCCTTTTCCGATAGTTCGTGGACCTCGCAGGTGCAATGTGTCCCAAAGAAAGGGGGCATAAATGTGATAACAAATGATAAAAATGAATTTATCTCACAAGAACTGTCACCGGGTGGAGAGTGTGCGTGGATTATAGGAAGCTCAACAAAGTTACTCGGAAAGACCATTTTCTGCTTCCATTTCTTGATCAAATGTTGGATAGGTTGGCCGGGCATACTTTTTATTGCTTCCTTGATGGATACTCCGGAGATAACCAGATTCTTATTGCTCCATAAGACCAAGAGAAGACCACTTTCACTTGTCCCTATGGCACTTTCACATTCTCGCGGATGCCATTCGGGTTATGCAATGCACCGACAACTTTCCAAAGGTGTATGATGGCCATCTTCACTGATATGGTGGAAGATTTTCTTGAGGTTTGCATGGGCAATTTTTTTGTTGTGGGGAATTCTTTTGAAGAGTGCTTAGACAACTTGGACAAGGTATTTTCACATTGTGAGGAAACTAACTTGGTTTTGAATTGGGAGAAGTGTCACTTTATGGTCGAGTAAGGCATTATCCTCGATCACATGATTTCCAAGAATGATATTGTGGTTGATAATGCCAAAATTAAAGTGATATCCAAACTCCCTCACCCTACTTCCGTGAAGGGAGTGAGGAGCTTTTTAGGTCATGCAGGGTTCTACCGCCGGTTCATCAAGGACTTTTCTAAGGTGGTAAACCCCTTGTGCAAACTCTTGGAGAAGGATGCCAAGTTCTATTTCAATGAAGATTGTATGAAGGTATTTGAACTACTCAAGTATAAGTTGACTACCACTCCTATTATCACCGCGCCAAATTGGAGCTTACCTTTTGAGCTCATGTGTGATGCGAGCGATGTGGCGGTTGGAGCGGTATTGGGGCAACGAATCAACAAGATCTTCCATCCGATTTACTATGCTAGTAAGACCATGAACAAGGCCCAAGTAAACTATACGGTGACCGAGAAAGAACTCCTGGCCATTGTCTTTGCTATGGAGAAGTTCCACCCGTACTTAATGGGTACAAAGGTGATTGTTCACACCGACCATGCGGCGCTTCGATATTTGATGAGCAAGAAAGTCTCTAAGGAAAGATTGATGCGGTGGGTACTTCTTTTACAAGAATTTGATCTTGAGATCCAAGACCGCAAGGGGAGTGAAAACCAAGTGGCGGACCACTTGTCCCAATTGGAGGAGGAAGGGAGGCACATGATGGCCTTGAGATCAATGATTCATTTCTTAACGAATAACTCTTATCCATTTCTATGACCGGGATGACATGGTTTGCCGATGTGGCCAATTATCTTGTGAGTGGCATTATACCGAATGAGTTCTCTTCAAACCAAAGGAAGAAGCTCAAACGAAACTTCCTAGACTGCTATTGGGATGAGCCCTATCTTTTCAGAATTTGTACTAATGGTGTTATTCGAATATCTATGCCAACCGGACGGATTGGCCGAAGAAACTTGATGATGCTCTTTGGGCTTATAGGACAGCTTACAAAAAACCAATTGGTATGTCTCCGTATCGGTTAGTGTTCGAGAAAGCTTGTCACCTTTTGGTAGAACTTGAGCATAAGGCTATCTGGGAAATTAAGAAGCTTAATCTTGAGGGGGATGTAGCTTCCAATTTAAGGGTGGAGGAATTGAATGAGATTGATGAGTTCCGGTTCCATGCATATTCAAGTTCGTCCTTGTATAAGGACAAGATGAAGTAACTCCATGACAAGTATATTCGAAACAAAGAATTCAAAAAAGGCGATCGTGTGCTATTGTTCAATTCTCGGTTGCGGATGTTTCCGAGAAAGTTGAAATCTACGTGGAGTGGCCCATTTGAAGTTGTGCACGTGACACCCTTTGGTGCTCTAGATTTGAAAAATAAGAATGGTGAGGTGTTTAGAGTCAATGGGCACCAGGTGAAACACTATCTTGGCAAGGTTGATGATGGCCACGTTGTGGAATTGCTTCATTTCAAGTGATTGATGGTAAGTTGCATCGTGCCGCGACGTTAAATAGGCGCTTCTTGGGAGGCAACCCATGTTTCTTTTCATTTTCTTATTTTTCTTCTCTTTTAGATTGGTTTGTTTTGAGCTAACTGGTTTTGGAAGTGAATTGCAGGCATGAGTGTGTATTGCAGGAAAAATCTGGAAAAAAATTGGCCAAGTATGGAATTTATACGGACCGTACCCAAAAATAAGCGGACCGCAATAAAGGGTCCGCAGCCGCACAACTTGGAACCCAAAAATGCCAACTCTCTGAAGTTGGATTTGCAGAAAAAGGGCCATTATGCGACCACAATCAAAAGTTTGCGGACCGCACAGGGTTATGCGGCCGCATTCAATTTTATGCAGACCGCACAAATTTGTTCACTCCAGGTAAGGAGTGCGGACCCCACTCAATAATATGCGGCCACATTCAGGTAAGAGATGCACCGCCTTTGCTAGGGTATAAATAGGGGTTTCGACTACTATTCCCACTTTACGCTCTCTGAACTCTCAAGCCTTAGTAAACTCTGTGAAATCTAAAAAGTTGTTCCACAATCACACTTACTTCATCAAGCTAGATTCCTACTTGCATCACCCACTACTGGTATGTTCAATTCATGTAGATTTTTGTTCATTTTTCTCAAATTTTGTTTTTAATTTCTTTGAGTAGTTCAGTCAATTTTAGTCCTAAAAATGTCAAATGTGCTTAATTTGTGCTTCAAAATAATGTGGGTAGTGACATACATGATAATTAGGGACTAGGTAGACCAATAATTGTGTCAATTTGTGCACACCATGCTTAAACTTTAAAAATTTGGCATGAACCCTAACTTAGTGCTGATGAAATTCAAATTGTGTGGCCGCACACATTTTTGTGCTGTCCGCATAATTGGAAAAAAGAGTTGTTAGATATGGTTGAGCTATGGTGACCGCACTTAAAATTTGGCGGTCCGCAGAAGAAGTATGCGGCCGCACAAAAATGTGTGTGGTCCCACTCTAAACTTCAGAGAACCTATACTTTCAAAGTGGGATTTATGCAGCCACACTCAGATTTGTGCGGTCTGCACTCGAGGTTATGCAGCCGCACTCCAAAAGTATGCGGTCCGCACTGGGCAGTCTGCGGCCGCACTCAATTTTGTGCGTTCCGCACTGCCTCATTACTGACTGCTTGTCTGCAACTGTGACTCAACTGTTTCTTTTGCTTTGAATTCAATTGAAAAATGTAATTTGTAATGCAGACAATGGTTTGATCTCACGGAAAAGGTGATTCATCAAAAGGGAGGGGTGAGCCTTCCCAGGGTCGAGGCCGAGGCAAGAGTAACCTACCACTTGCCGTTCAGAAAATCATAAGCAAGAAAGCAACTGCCAACAGACCTCCAACTCCTGAATCCTCTGACACCAGTGAATATGCTCCATCCGGGGAAGCCTCCGAGGGCCAATCTATGGAGGTCCAGCCTGAACCCCAATCCAATCCACCACAATCCACAAGACGCTATCAACTGTGCAGTAAGCCTACGGACAACTCCTAAGCTGGTTCTGATGTGGGAAGTAAGGGTTTCGAGCCCTATTCTTCACCTACCCCTTTGAACCTATTGATATTGATGATGATGACTTCCCGGATGATAGTAGAGGGGGTGACACTCGTGTGGGTGGTCTTGAATGGAAAAAGAAGAAGGAGATTTTGGAGGATAGATTCGTCTGCTTAACGATATTTAACAGATTCAGGGAGTTATGGCCAAAATGGTTGCTCACACTGGAGCGGCGATTCTTGATGAAGGATTTGGATATTCATAATCCAAACGTCCTTAGGCAAATCTAGGAAAGGAAGGGGTGGAAGTGGTTTACTCACCCGGTTTTGGATGCAAATGAACATTTACTGAGGGAATTCTATGCCAACATAGCTCATATCAAGGGGAACAAAAGTGACAAAAGTGAGGAATTTGAAAGTTCGGTTTGATGCCCATACTCTGAATACTTAAGTGGGCTTCGAGCAGGTGGAAGCGATCCAATACTTGGAGAAGTTAGCTTTGGTGAGGTAGCTCGCCCTTGGCTAGCTGAGATTTTAGCTGTCCCATGACCACCACCACCAGGGATCACTGTTAGAGTGCCTATTATCCGGAACACCCTCAACTTCGAAGCTAAATGGTGGAAAACTTTTGTGTGCAACAGAATTGATCCAATCTTGAATCAGGACAACCTCCCTCTTCCCCGAGCAGTGCTGGTGGCCTCTATCATGGTGGGGTACCCTATCAATGTGGTTCTATAATGTCAACCAGAATCAAATTGGTGGTCCATAAGAGTGAAAAGTCTTATCCCTTTCCGAACACCCTCACAGAGTACTTCAATGATGCAAAGGTGGATCCAAGACCTTATGACACAATGGTAAAAGCTAAAAAGCCTTTTTCTTGGTATCACTTGCAGGGTGCAGACAACCTAAAGTTCAAAGGAACGGAGACTACCACAGCTGGCCAGTCTGACGAGCCAGCAGGGGTAGGTGCATAGGCTGCTGCTGAGCCATCTTCAGCTCCCATGCCTACCACAGCAGTCGGGTCTTCCTCTAGGACAACCACCATGCCACCACCATCATCCTCCAGGCCTCCCAAGTCAGTTCCAGTGCCATCCTAATCTACCTACCCCCTCACTGTGTTGCGAGTCTCCCAGACTTTGGCGAGCCTCAACAATTGGATTCAGACAACCACTTCTAAGATGTCTGATATCTTTAGTACTATTGTAGCGTAGTCCTCTACTCCAGTAGTGCCACAGGTGCCTCCGTTAATGGAAGAACTTTGAAGAAGATTCTGGACAACCATCAGGCTATCATGGACACTNGGGGGGGGGGGGGGGGGTGCCATTATGAATTTTCCAAGTAAGTGAAGAAAATGATAAAGTGTTTAAGCTTCGAAGAAAGCATTGGAAAGTTTTAGTCTAGAGGTGAAGAAGTTGGCAACATCAGGTGACTTGTCCTTTGACCTATTGATAGAGATAGGTCCACCCGCACCGGCTGATCCAACAGCACCATCAGTGGATCCATCATCAGTGGAGACTGGCCAGTCTGATGAGCCAGAGCTCACTGCCCCCACTGCTGAGAAGATGCTCCGGATGCTCTCTAACCCTATGGTCCTTCAGCCCGGAGATGATGACATTCAATTAGAGGAGACCGAGGGTGGTGATGCTGCTAGTCAGCCCGAGACCACATAGGGAGTTTTCTTTTACTCTCTACCCTCTTTTGATTTGTTTTTGCTAAGCATTGGGGACAATGCTTACTCTTCTTCTAGGGGGTGGTCTATTTTGATAGTTTGATGATTTGGATGACTGTTCATGACATTTGATCACTTTTTGGGCCTGTAATAACTTAAATACTCTTTTTCTTTTTTATTTTATCTTCACTCTATCCCTCATTATGTATATAATCATCCCCCTTGTATATATTCATTCGTTTTATCTTTAGTAGTTTATTTTATAGCTTCTTTGTTTTGCTTTCCTAATAGTATAACTTCTTAATTACTTTATTAGGTTTTTTTGATTCTTTAGCTTCTTCTTATGTTTTATTGAAAAATAAGCCTGTGGTTTTATTAAGGCCACGGTTCTTTCCAAAGGTGGGTCTTGTGTGAACCGGGCGACTCTTCCCAACGATGATGGAGTTGAAACCTTCTTAAGGGATTGAGTCAGTTTTTGATGTTTAGGTAAAAACAAGTAGTGTAATGAATAAATAAGAGTCGAGCATGTTTAACTTGGTACCAACACACTTAATTATGCGCTTATGGTTAAAAATAAGTTTTTGTAAAATAAATAGCTCTAGTTAGGGACCTTGTAAATGTTGTGTTGACTTAGGCAATTATCAGATGGTTTAGTTGAACTGTAGAGATTTTCAATCTTGTATGCAGTTGTTGTGGGCCCTCGACTTCTTTCTCTTTAACAATTCGGTTGTGTGATAGGTGAGGTATTTTATTACAAGTCTAAGTACCTGTGCGGATGGTCTAGAACTTGCCCCGAATGGGTTTCTAGGCGAAAATCTAAGTTAGCTTGGCTTGAGAAGTGATTGTAGGACCTCCTTGACCCGTTTTTCAAAACCTTCCATGGACCATCAATGATATAATCCTTAGTAAACCCTTTTGAGCCGAAAGCATTTAATTCAATAACCACATTACAAGTCTTTAACCGTTTTATAGTGACCCTCTCTTGGCACCTGACTTTTCTTTAGCAATCATGAGACTCAAATGACAAGAACATAAGTTTGGGGGAGAGATGAGGAGTTGAAAGATGGTTTTAAGGCACAAAAATACAAAATAAATGAAAATAAGGAAAAGGCAAAGAAAAAGAAAGGAAGAACCAAGAAAAACACAAAAAGAAAGTGAATAATGTGAAAGGGTTGAAAAGATGCAAAATAAAGAAAATGTGAAAAGCATGGAGAAAGCAAAGAAGGATATTGTGAATAAAATGGAAAATAAAGAGTGATGTCAAGTCTCTCTAATCCCTGTAAGGGAAAATAAAATGACTCAAAGAGTCAGCAAAGCAAGAGCCAACAAGAGAATATGAAGTGCTAAAGGAAAGATGAACCAATTCCAATCCGATATTACCCTCCTTAATCCAAAAGCCTTCATTAGGTGCCGAAAAATCCCTACATTATTTCAAGCCGAGCAAGCTTACATTAGTGGTGATCTACATGAGGGGAAAACATATGGTACTTAGAGCCGGGATTGTGACATTCTTTTGAGAGTGATGAGCGAATCTTCCTCGAGTCATTGTTTTGAACTCTTTATTCGTGAGTGAGATGAGCTTCCAGAGAGTATAGGAGGAGGAGTTTGGGATCCACATCGACTTGCATGAAAATTCGAGCCTCCTTGATGATCAAAGTCAACCCTTGATGCTCAAGTGTCACATTAGAGCCATTTGTGCTTCAATTTTCAAATCACAGGCTTGTTAGTAATTCATGAGCGTGTGGGTAATTGTTGGTCCCAATTGATTTGTGTTTTGACTTAACTTAGGACAACTGAAATATTCCTTTTTCTAATGGAGGTGGGAATTACCTTAAATTCTTCGGGACAAGCAAAATCTTAAGTTTGGGGGAGTTGATAAGTAGGGATTTTGACCGCTTATTTGCCCGCTTTTACTTGAGTTTTAGCTTGAAAATACTTGAAGGTATCCCCAAGAACTAATGAAATGAGCTTTCTTGTAGGAATATTGGGAAACGAGCCAAAAAGTAAAATCAAATCAAAAAAGAGTCAAGTTGGACAAGGACAAAAACAGGGAAAAAATGCTTAAAGTGCGGACCGCACAATTCTGTGTGCGGCTGCAAACAGTGAAGGAAACCTGTCAAATTTAGTTTCAGAGTGTGCGGACCGCATAATTCTAGTGCGGACGCAGAATAGAGGTTCAGAGACTTGGAAATTTCGAGCACAAGTATTGTGCGGCCGCAGAAGTCAGTGTGCGGCCGCATTCACTATTACGCGGATCGCAGAGGAGAAAATTCAGAGAACCTCGAGTTGAAGTTGTGCGGACCGTAGGAAATTTTATGTGGCCGCAGAAGCCAGTGTGCGGCCACAATCACTATTACGCGGACCACATAAGAAGAGATTCAGAGAATACCACTTGAAGATGTGTGGTCCGCACGATTTTTGTGCGGCCGCAGAAGCCAAAAGTGCAGCCCCACTCACTTTTGTGCGGTCTGCAGTCTAAAGTACAGATCCCAGCTCAAGCCATGTGTGCGGCCGCACTCAAAATTATGTGGCCGCACAACCTCCGTAGGGGCATTTTTGTCTGATATTTTCACCTTAGTATAAATAGGACTTTTTGTCATTTTTAGGTGAAATTTTGTTTTTCTAAGAGCATCTGGCCGTTTTTCTTTACTGCTTTAAGTAATTTTGTACTAGATTTTTATCCAAACACTAGATTTTTATTCCATAATTAATTATTATGGATTCTATCTTTATTTCTTCTTTAATTTCTACAATTTTCTTGAGTAGCTAAATTTCTAGCTAGGGTTGTGACCCAACCCTAGTGTGGGTATTTGATGGGTGTTTGAATTAAGGCTTGTTTGTGATTGGGTTAGTGATATTTAACCTATTTGTTGCTTGAACTTAAGGATTAGTGGTTGCAAACACTGATTTAGGCCTAATTGACTTAGCCTCTGCTTGAGAAAGAGAGACTAAGTCTAGGAAAACTTGGCTAACAAGAAATTGAGGTGAAATCAAGAAATTGATAGCCCCAATTAAAGGGTTGAATCTAGAGATAGTAAGACCCGACTTGAGCTATTATCACTTGTATTGTGCAATATCCATTTGGACTTGAGAAAGCCAAATTGGGCAAAATCACTCAAACTACGAGAGGTATAGAGTAAGTACCCGGGTGTGATTGCTGTACTACAACCTCGACCAATCAAACTTTCCCTAGAGTTTACAATCCATTAGGTAACCAACTAGGTGGAAATCACGACCCTAGATCCTTTTATCAATTGAAAAACAACTCAAAACCAAAAATATTGTCACTTAGTTTTCTAATTTCATACAATAGAACTAAGTAGAAGTAGAATACCAATCAATAATGTGGAAGTGTAATTTGAGAAAAAACATGCAATCAAACTAGATATACACCTAATCCCATTTCTAACTCCCTGTGGATTTGATACCCGACCTTCGTTGGGTTTATTATTGCATCGACGACCTCACTACTTAATTGTGGTGTGGGTTTGGCCGAGATCACCAACAATTAGCTCCATACAACATCGTTGGTCTGACCACCACTCTGTAGAACTTACCCTTAAGTTTTGTTGACACCTTCTTGTCACACAAAACATCGGAAGCGAGTCTCCACTTCATCCATCCCGTCCCAATACAATGTGTGACATCTTCATCAACTCCCCACCTCCCTGAATAATAGACCCATGGTACTTAAAACTCCCTCTTCTAGGGATGATCTGCGAGTCCAGCTTACCTCCCTATCCCCTCCTTGAGTCTTGCCACTGAACTTACACTCCAAGTATTCTGTCTTGGTCCTACTCAACTTGAAACCTTTAAATTCCAGGGTCTGCCTCCATACCTCTAATTGCGCATTCACACCACCTCACGTCTCTTCAATCATTAAAATATCATCTGCATATATCATACACCATGACACCTCCCCCTGGATGTGGTGCGTTAGTACGTCCATCACCAGAGCAAAGAAAAAAGGTCTGAGTGCCGACCCCTGATGCAACCCCATCATAACAGAAAATGGTCCGAGTCCCCACCTACCATCCTCACTCGGGTATTTACTCCATCATACATGTCCTTAATCAACCTAACTTAAGAAATATGTAAACCTCTAACCTCCAAACATCTGCACAAAACCTCCATCAGAACTTTATCATACGTTTTTTCTAAGTCGATGACCACCATATGCAAATCCTTCTTTCTGTCCCTATACTGCTTCATCAATCTCCTAACAAGGTGGATTTATTGTGTAGTCGAACTCCCCGTCCTAAGAACAAACTAATTCTCAGAAATAGACACACTCTTCCTCACCCTTAGCTCTACCACTCTCTCCCAGACTTTCATAGTATGGCTAAAAAGCTTGATACTCCGATAGTTATTGCAATTTTGGAAATCAACCTTGTCTGGAGTAAGATAGAGAAAAATAAATGCACCAAGAAGAGACTCTGGGCGCTTCAGAACGATCATAAAGAGAAGCTCACTCCTAAGTCTCCGGATAGCGGGGGTACGCGCCTGAATGGCCGCCAGATGCACCTGCCTTAGATCCTGCAAAATTAGTGCAGAAGTGTAGCGTGAGTACATAAACAAAATTTACCCAGTAAGTATCTAGTCTAACCTCGAAGATGTAGTCATGAGGGGTCGACATCGACACCTACTAAGGGTCAATAAATAAAGTGCAGAAATTATAAATAGGCATGGAATACATTAGTAATAACGAAATAATTAACACTAAGTAAGTGGTTCTTTAACTAGATATCAATAATAAAAAAGTCTCCAACTATAACACATTAATTTAAACAAATAAATGCCATCAAGTAATTATAAATCCTCAAGTCCTGGAAGAGATATCAAGTATAATCGGACTCTGAGCAATATCACACACGATTTATGCCAAGGTCGTACGACCTGATCCAGAATAGTGTGTATACTGCCGAGGGTCGACCAACGCAAATCATAGATGCATCTATTATACTGTAAAGGCATTCGGCCCGATCCAAAGGAAGAGCGAAACCTCTACGAACTCTGACTAACGGCTACTACATAAGAATAATACTCAAGGAACGTATAATTTCCACCAACAGTCAAGTAACCCGCCAAAACTCAAAGTAATAAAGAACATTCTTTACAAATCCTTCATCCAATTTTAAATATAATTTAAGTAATTAAACTAACAAGTTGGGTACAAATAATACAAGTAATACATGGTAGAGTCCTAAACCTACCCGGACATAAGCATGAATTTTAGCTACATGCGGACTATCGTCACATCGTGCGCACGTAGCACTCACAATTATTAGCAAACAATCATTTATAGCACCTACGGGGAAAATTTCCTCTTACAAGGTTTGACAATAGACTTACCTCGTTTCCAAGTCCTCTTCCCGGTCCACAATTCACACTAAAGCCTCAAATAGGTTCCACGCAATCCGAAACTAGCCAAAAATTGTATAAATTAATCAACATATGCTCAAAATTTTATAATTTAACTATTAGAGTAATTACCCAACCCAAATTGGAAGTTCCCTAAAATTCACCCCTAGGCTCATGTGCCCGGATTCCTGAAATTTCTTTAAATAAAGTTACCCATAAACTCACGAACACAAATATATAATTTCTACTCAATTCCACGATCACTTTTGTGGTCTAATCCCATTTTTTTCAAAACCTAGACTTTTGAGCTAAATCCTACAATTTCCATAATTTATACGTTAAAATCTACCCAAAATCCGTGTATTAAACTCACATCCAGTAGTAATTACTTAAATTACAATGATAGGTGAAAAATTCCTCTCTAAGAGCTCCAAAATCGTCTAACCCAATGTGAAATGAGAGAACATGAACCCAATGGCCGATTTAAAACAAGTCTCTGCCCAACTGGCCCTTTTTTCGCGATAGCGGAAGAAGCCTCACGATCACGGAAGAAGCCTCATGATCGCGATCGCGAAGGAAAAGCTGGCCCAAGCCCTGAGATCCTTCATCGTGAACGCGATGGCTCTCTCGTGATCGTGAAGACTTGACTTGCCTGAGCTTCATGAATGCGGTGGTCCCTTCACGAACGTGAAGAGTAATGAAGCTAATCTCTCCCACGCCCCTTTTCCTCTATGCGAACGCGGGCCCTTTCACGCAAATGTGAAGGCCACAGGTCCCAGACCTTTGTGAACGCGGAATGAGGATCACGAACACAAAGAGAAAATACCCAGTCCCCAAAATTTCATCTCTGCGAATGCGCCACAACCTCTGCGATCACGAAGAAGGAAACCAGAACCAGCAATAACAGATTTTAAACTTAGCTCTAGGTGGTCCAAAACTCACTTGAGACACTCGGGACCCCATTCAATTACACCAACAAGTCCATAAACATAATACAGACCCGCTCGAACCCTCGGAACACGTAAAACAATATTGAAACTAAGAATCTCACTTCAAAACCAAATTGAATCAACTGATGAACTTCAAGCTTTTCCTTACTCCGAACGTGTCGAATCATTTAGAGTACTCAGAATGACACGAATTTTTTGCGTACCAGTGATAAATCACCAAACAAAACTATTTACAGGCTCGAAATCCCAAACGGACATCGATAACACCAAAGTCTACTCCAAACCAAATTTAAAGAACTTGAAAACCTTCAATGTGCCAACTTTCAACATTAAGTGACAAAACGCTCCTGGGTCATCCGAAACCCGATCCGAACACACGCCAACAGTTCCAATAGGTTTGTATGATGGGTCATCCGAAACCCGATCCAAACACACGCCCAAGTCCAAAATCATCATACAAACCTATTGGAACTGTCAAATGCCAGTTCCGAGGTTGTTTACTAAAAATGTTGGCTCAAGTCAAACTTGGCGAACTTAGGCCATTATTAAGGAACCAAGTGTTCCCATTTCAAATCGGACCCTTCCAATTCCAAGTCAACCATCCCTGCAAGTCATAAAATAATAAAGGCACATACTTGGAGTCTTACTTAGGGGAAGGAGGATCTAGAAAGCAAAATGACCGATCGGGTCATTACATTCTCCGCCTCTTAAATAAACGTTCGTCCTCGAACGGGTCTAGAATCATACTTGGAGTGCTGAACAGGTGTGGATATCTGCTTCGCATGTCCTCCTCGGTCTCCCAAGTTTCCTCCTCGACTGGTTGACCCCTCTACTTGACCTTTACTGCAAAAATATTCTTAGACCTGGTGAACCTTCTTATCAACAATGGCAACTAGCTCCTCCTCATAACCCAAGCTTTCATCTAGCTGAATCGTGTTGTTGTCTAACACATGAAGCCTCTCGGCATGATACTTCCGTAGCATAAACACGTGGAAAATCGGATGAACTCCTGATAGACTGGGAGGCAAAGAAAGCTCATACGCAACCTTCCTAATTCGTCTCAACACCTCAAATGGGCCTATAAACCTTGGAATCAACTTGCCTTTCTTCCCGAACCTCATGATTCCCTTCATCGGTGAGACTTTCAAGAGAACCTTATCGCCCACCATAAATTGTAAATTATGTGCCCTCTAATTAGCGTAACTCTTCTGTATGGACTGTGTTGTGCGAAGTCTCTCCTGAATCAACTTTACCTTCTCCAAGGCATCCTTCACTAAATCCTTGCCTCACTAGATTCAAACCATCCGATGGGAGAAGGACATTGACGATCATATATAGCCTTAAATGGAGCCATCTCGATGCTGGATTGATAACTGTTGTTATAAGAAAACTCGCCAAAGGAAAGAATCGATGCTCCTGCCCTCCGAAGTCAATCCCACATACACTGACCATATCCTCTAGGATCGAACTATCTGCTCCAACTGCACGTCGGGTTGTGATGAGCTCTACCCGGGTACCTAACTCGCTATATACTGCTCTCCAGAAATACGAAGCGAACTGAGGGCCTCTATCTGAAATGATAGAAAATGGCACACCATGCAACCAGGCAATCTCCTGGATGTAAATATGGACCAACCTCTCTAACGAGTACATAGTCATCATTGGAATAAAGTGTGACGATTTGGTCAGCCTGTCGACAATGACCCAAATGGCATCGAACTTCCTTAACGTCCGCGACAACCCAACTGCGAAATCCATGGTGATGCGCTCCCATTTCCACTATGGTATAACCATTTGCTAAAGTAGGTCAGCTGGCCTCTGATACTCATACTTAATCTGATGGCAATTTAGGCATCTCGCTACATACTCAACTATGTCCTTCTTTATCCACTGCCACCAATAATGTTTCCTCAGTTTGAGATACATCTTCGTAGCACCTAGATGAATAGAATACCAAGAACTTTGTGCCTCCTCTAGAATCTTCTCCCTAAATCCATCAACATTAGGAACAAATAGGCGACCCTAGAGTCGCAGAACACCATCCTCACCGATAGTAACATCCTTGACAACACCCTGTAGTACCATCTCCCTAAGAACCAGCAAGTTCAGATCATCGTACTGACGAGCCTTGATCTGCTCAAAATGAAGACAGATCCACAACACATGCAAAAACTTAACTAGGCTCTGAAATATCCAACCTCACAAGTTTGTTAGCCAAGGACATAATGTCTATAGCCAATAGCCTTTCCTCTACTGAAATGAATGCTGAACTACCCATACTGTCGGCCTTTCTGCTCAAGGCATACGCAACCAAATTCACCTTGCCTATATGATAAAGGATAGTAATATCAAATTTCTTGAGTAACTCAAGCCACATGTGCTGCCTCAAACTGAGATCCCTCTGCTTGAACAAGTGCTGCAAGCTGTGATGATTGGTGTAAAACTCACAGGACACCCTATAAAGATAATGCCTCCAGATATTGAGAGCATAAACTATCGCGGCCAACTCCAAATCATGTAAAACCAACGCGTGAAGCATAATGCAATAACTCTCCCTTCATGCATCAATACACAACCCAGGCCAACGCATGAAGCATTGTAATACACAATATACATCCTTGAACTGAAAGGAAACACTAACAACGATGTTATAGTCAATGCGGTCTTGAGCTTCTGAAATCTCACCTTGCAATCATCGGACCATCGAAACGGATCACCCTTCTGGGTCAATCTATTCAAAGGTGCCGCAATAGATGAGAAGCCCTCCACGAACCGATGATAATAACCTATTAACCCTAAGTAGCTCATGATCTCAGTCACTATGGTAGGACGAGGCCAACTTTGGATTGCCTCAATCTTCCTGGGATCTACCTTAATACCCTCACCTGATACAACATGCCCTAAGAATGCCATAGAATCTAACCAGAACTCGCACTTGGAGAACTTAGCATATAGCTTCTGTTCCCGCAAGGTTTGAAGTATAGCTCTCAAATGCTGCTCGTGCTCCTCCATACTACGTGAGTAGATCAATATGTCATCAATAAAGACAATTACAAGTGAGTCAAGATATGACCTGAACACTCGGTTAATCAAATCCATAAACGCCGTCAGGGCATTGGGCAAGCCAAAGGACATTACTAGAAACTCATAGTGGCCATATCAAGTCGTGAAAGTCGTCTTCGGAACATTTGAATCACGAATCTTTAGCTGATGATACCCAGATCTCAAGTTGATCTTAGAGAACACCCTGGCATCCTGCAACTGGTTAAATAAATCATTCCATCCTTCGTTTTCACAAACAACACCGCTACACCCTAAGGCGACACACTCGTCCTGATGAACCCTTTCGCTAGAAAATCCTCAAGCTGTTCTTTCAACTCCTTCAACTATTTCGGAGCCATACGGTATGGTGGAATAGAGATAGACTGGGTACCTGGCGCAAAATAAATACAGAATTCGATATCACAATTTGGTGTCATGCCTGGTAGATAAGAAGGAAACACATCGGAGAACTCCCGCACCACGAGCACTGAATCAATCGTGAGAATATCTACAACAGTATCCCAAACGTAAGCCAGATAATCCAAATAAACCTTCTTGACCATATATTAAGCCTTCAAGAAATAAATAACCCAACTAGATGTACTGATAGATGAACCCCTCCACTCCAATCTAGGCAACTATGCATCGCCAAGGTAACAATCTTAGCATGGTAATCAAGAACGACATGGTACCGAGACAACCAATCCATGCCTAGGATGACCCCAAAGTCGGTCATGTTAAACAACAGCAGATCCGCTCTGGGGTCGTAAACCCAAAAAGTCACAATACAGGGACAGTTAATCCTATCCACAACAACAGAATCGCCCACTAGCGTGGACACATATACATGATCACCCAAGGACTCACAAGAGACACCCAAAAAATGAGCAAACAGAGATGAAACATATGAATATGTAGACCCTAAATCAAATAGTATTGAAGTATCCCTAACACATAAAAAAAAATACCTGAGATCACGAAGTCTGAGGCTACCGTATTTGGTCTTGATGGAAAGGCATAAAACCTAGCTGGAGCACCACCTGGCTGGCCACCAACTCTAGGGCAACCCCTACCCACCTGCCCTCCGCCTCTGGTCGGCCGGACGGCTGGTGCGGCAACTGGTGCTATGATCATGGGCTGATGGCTCTGCTGTACTGCCTTGCCCCGAACCCTGGGGCATAATATCTTCACATTACCAAGCTCCCCGCACAAAGGCGGATCCAGGATTTAAATTCTATGGGTTCAATTAAAGTTTTTAGCATTGAACCCATTATAGTTTTAAATTTATGGGTTCAAATCTACTATTTTGCAATTTTAATGAATTTTTACTTACAAATTTTTACTCTGCATCGAAAGTTATGGGTTCATTTGAACCCGTAGGTAATACAATACATCCACCTTTATCCCTGCACTCATAGCAACCTCTCGGTACGAAAGATGACTGACCCTGAGTCTGACCCTGTGGATTTGAACACCCACCGGAAGAACCCTAAGTTGCTAGTGGATAGTAGGAGCTCTCTAGAATGGCACTAAAATAGGGCCTCATGACTTGTGAGACCTATGTGAACCTAGTGCTCTAATACCAAGCTGTCATGACCCAATACCCACTATAGGCCGTGATGGCTCCCAACGCTGCCGCTAGGCAAGCCAACAACGAACTATCCATGTAATTGTTTATTTTAATATTTTTAATGTCATTGATTTTATCTAATTAGAGAACGATTAATAGGTGATTGTAATAATGTAAAACATGAAATAAACGAAAGAGTGAAGTAGTAAATTTAATAATCAAAACCCATGAAATGTCATCTAGAGTCTTCCAAAACCCGTGGTCACAAGTACATGATCAAACTAGTTGAATATACAAAACCTCATATACTACTGTCTGGAGTAAGATAGACAAAAATAAATGCAACAAGAAGAGACTCTGGCGCTGCAGAACGGGCATAGAGAGCAACTCACCCCTAATCTCCGTTTAGCAGGGTCAGACGCCTGAATGACCGCTAGATGAACCTGCCTCAGATCCTGCATGATTAGTGTAGAACTGTAGAATAAACAACATACACCCAACAAGTATCTAATCTAACCTCGAAGAATTAGTGACGAGGGGTTGACATCAACACTTACTAAGGGGCAATAAATAAAATGCAGGAATTATAAATAGGTATAGAATACATCAGTAATAACGAAATAATGAACAATAAGTAAGTGGTTCTTTAACTAGATATCAATAAACAAAATCTCCGACTATCACATACTAATTTCAACAAACAAGCGCTATTAAGTAATTATAACTTCTCAAGTCATGGAAGAAATATCTAGTATAATCGGACTCCGAGCACTATCACGCACAGTTTATGCCGAGGTCGTACGACCCGATCCAGAATAGTGTGTACACTACCGAGGGTCGACCGACGCGAACCATAGATGCATCTATTATACTGCGAAGGTGTTTGACCTGATTCACAGAAGAGAGAATACTCTACGAACTCCGATTAATGGCTACTACATAAGAATAATACTCAAGGAGGGTATAATTTCCACCAATAGTTAAGTAACTCGCCAAAACTCAAAGTAGTGAAGCTCATCCTTTATCCAATTACAAATATAATTTAAGTAATTAATCTAACAAGTTGGGTACAAATAATACAAGTAATACATGGTAGAGTCCTAAAACTACCGAACATAAGCATGATTTTTAGCTACATGCGGACTCTCGTCATATCGTGCGCATGTATCACCCACAATCATTAGCAAACAATCATTTATAGCACCAACGGGGAAAATTTCCTCTTACAAGGTTAGGCAAGAGACTTACCTCGTTTTCAAGTCCACAATTCACACTAAAGCCTCAAATCAATGCTTGCAATCCGAAACTAACCAAATATTGTATAAATTAATCAATATATTCTCAAAAGTTTATAATTTAACTATTAGAGTAATTACTCAATCCAAATTGGAAGATTCCTTAAATTCACCCCAGGCCCACGTGCCTGGATTCCGAAAATATTTTGTAAATAAAAGTTACCCATAACCTCAACACAAATATAAAATTTCTACTCAATTCCACTATCATTTACGTGGTCTAATCTCATTTTTATCAAAACCTAGTTTTTCAACTAAATCCTATAATTTCAACAATTTATATGTTAAAATCTACCCAAAATTCATGTATTAAACTCACATTAAGTAGTAATTACTTACCTCACAATGATAGGTGAAAACTCCCTCTCCAAGAGCTCCAAAATCGTTTCACCCAAAGTAAAATGAGAGAAAATGAACCCAATCCCAGATTTAAAACAAGTCTCTGCCACACTGACCCTTTTTCGCTATCGTGGAAGAAGTCTAGCGATCCCGAAGGCAATGCTGGCCTAGTCTCTGAGACCCTTCATCGATAACGTGATGGGTCTCCCCGATCGCGAAGGCTTGACTTGCCTGAGCTTCGAAAATTCGGTGGTCACTTCGTGAACGTGAAGAGTAATGATGTGACTCCTCCCAGACCCCTTTTCCCCTATGCAAACGTGGGCTTTTTCACGCGAACACGAAGGCCACAGGTCCCATACTTTCACGAATGTGGACTGGGGATCGTGAACGCAAAGAGAAAATACCCAGTCCCCAAAATTCCTTCTCCGCGAATGCGACACAACCTTTCCGATCGTGAAAAAAGGAATTCAGAACCAGCAATAAAAGATTTTTTAGACTTAGCTCCGGGTGGTCCGAAACTCACCCGGGCCACCGGGACCCCGTCCAATTGTACCTGTCACGACCTAATTTCCCCTATGGGCCGTGATGGTGCCCAACGTCGCCGCTAGGTAAGACAACTGTGAACTAGCCATGTATTAAGTCCTTTTAATAACTTCAAAATAGTTGATTTTTATTTATTAAGTAAATGAGAAGTGGAAAAATTGTAGTAAAGTAAAGCGTGAATCGATGAAAAAGTAAGATACGGGAAATAAATAGCCAAAACCATCAAGTGTCTACTAGCATATTCCCAAGACCCGGTGTCACAAGTGCATGAGAAACTAGTAGAATAGACAAAACACCTATGCTACGGTCTGAAATAAGATAGATAGAAAGTAAGTACAAAAGAGAGACCTCGGATGCTGCAGAACGGACTCAGAGAGCAGCTCACCACTCTGCCTCAGGGTATCGGGGGTGCGCACCTGAATGAATGCCAGATGCACCTGCCTCAGATAGAAGTGTAGCGTGAGTACATAAACAACATGTACCCAGTAAGTATCCAATATAACCTCGAAGAAGTAGTGATGAGGGGTCGACATCGACACTTACTACGACCAATAATAAAAATACAGAAATTCTAAATAGACATGGAACACATGAATAATAATAATAACACAATAACAAGTAGTGAATAAATAGCTCTTTAACTGATAATCAATTTAAAATCTCAAATTGATACATGCTAACTTCAACAATTTAAGTCCATTAAATAAATCATAACTTCTCAAGTCATAAAAATAATATCAAGTATATTCAGGCCCAAAGCCTTATCACGCATGATATATGCTGAGGTCGTACGACCCGATCTAGAATAATGTGTACACTGCCGAGGGTCGAAAGACACAAACCATAGTCTATTATACTACCGAGGAAAATGACCCTCTCCCATAAGACTAGTGTTATAGTAATGCCGAGGCGAACGACCCAATCCCATAAGAGTAGAGAAGTTTACCTCGCTCGCGTAAGTACTTGCGATGCGAGAGGATATGGATTTCCCAAAGTTATTAAGTATTCCACAATTCTTCCAAAATAAGAAATCTAAGTAAAAAATTGCAACTTTAAAATCCCTAGTCTCAACTCTATTCAAGACGATTAATATGCATAATAAACACAATCGTACAATTAGAGTCATGATGCGGATATAAGTGTACCCAGACACCTCATGGAATATAGCTACGCATAGAGTCTCGTCACCTAGTGCGTACGTAGCTCCCCACACAAGTTATACACAACAAGATACACCTAAGGGGATGAGTTCCCTCTTACAAGGTTAGACAAGAGATTTACATTGTTCTCAAACTCACTTCCGGTCCACAAATCCGCTCTAAAGCCTCAACTTGGTGCCAAACAAATAGCCAAATATTATATAAATTAATAAATATACACTCACAAGTTCATAATTTAGCTATTAGAGAAATTACCTAACCCAAATTGGGGGATTCCTAAAATTCACCCCCGGACCCACATGCACGGATTCCAGAAATTTTTGAAGATAAATGTTACCCATAACCTCACGAACTCAAATATATAATTTTCACCCAATTAAATAATTATTTTCGTGGTTAAATATCATTTTTATCAAAACCTAGTTTTTTCAACTAAACCCAAAATTTCTACAATTTATATGTTAAGAATCTACCCAAAATGCATGTTTTAAACTCATATTGTTTAAAAATTACTTACCTCAAATTGCTTGGTGAAAACCCTCTTCAAAGAGCTCTAAAATCTCCCAACAAGTGAAAGAAATGAACCAAAAAGCCTAAGTCTTGACATTAAATAGACCTTACTGCCTCGGCGATTTTCACACCTGCCATCACATTGTCGCACCTGCGGCTACGCTTCAACAGAAAAAATCATCGTAGGTGCGGGACATGACCAGGTCTTCCATTCTCTCTTCTGTGGGCAAAGCCTCATTTCTGCGAGCCTTCTCCAGCGGCGAACATGTTGCACCTGCGAACCCATGCTGGCTGGCACCCTTCCGCTTCTGCGATCGGCTTCCTCACACCTGCACGTTCGCTGGTGCGGTTCCTGCTTTGCTTCTGCGACCACTGGACATTCCATGCCAGGCCGCTTCTGCGGTCATTAGATCTCTTCTGCGAGCTTGCACCTGTGGGAGATCCTTCACAGGTGCGATTTCACTAGAACCTCTGCCGCTTCGGCCCTCCTTCCAAGTTCCGCCATGTGTTGCACGTCGTCCGAATAGCACCCTAGGCCCTCGGGGCATCGTCCCAACATACCAACAAGTTCGTAATCATAAGACGGACTTGCTAGACCCCTCAGAACACGTAAAAAAACATCAAAATTAATTGCACTCCAAACCAAATCGAATCAACTTATGAACTCCAACTTCTTCCAATTTACTCCTAACGCGCTGAATCATACTTAAACTACTCGGAATGACACCAAATTTTGCATGCAAGTCTTAAATCACCATACGGAACTATTTCCATGCTCGGAACCCCAAACGGACCTCGATAACACCAAAATCTAAACCAAACCAAACTTAAAGAACTTGAAAAACCTTTAATGCTCCAACTTTCAACATAAGCGCTGAAACGCTTCCGAATTATCCGAAACTCGATCTGAACACACGCCCAAGTCCAAAATCATCATATAAAACCAATTGGCACCGTCAAATCCCGGTTCCAAGGTCATTTACTCTAAACGTTTACTCAAGTCAAACTTAACCATTCCAACCCGAACCCTTCCAAACTCGAACTAACCGTCCCCGCAAGTCATAAAATAGTAAAAACACATACTGGGAGTCTTAATTAGGGGAAAGGGGATCTAGAAAGAAAAACGACCGGTCGGGTCGTTACATTCTCCACCTCTTAAACAAATGTTCGTCCTCGAACAGGTCTAGGATCATACCTGGAGTGCCGAATAAGGGTGGATATATTTTCTGCATGTCCTCTTCAATATCCTCAATCTCCCAAGTCACCTCCTAGACTGGTTGAACCCTCCACTGAACATTTACCGCAGAAATATTCTTGGACCTCAATTGGAAAACCTTCCTGTCAACGATGGCAACTGGATCCTCCTCATAACACAAGCTCTCATCTAGCTGAATCGTGCTGTAGCCTAACACATGCAACCTCTCGTGGAAAACCGGATGAACTCATGATAGACTGGGAGGCAAAGCAAGCTCATAAGAAACCTCCCCAATCGCCTCAAAACCTCAAATGGGCCTATAAACCTTGGGCTCAACTGGCCCTTTTTTGCGAACCTCATGATTCCCTTCATCGGGGAGACTTTCAAGAGAACCTTCTCGCCCACCATAAATGATAAATCATGCGCCTTCTGATCTGCATAACTCTTCTGTCTGGACTGTGATATGAGAAGTTTCTCCTGAATCAACTTCACTTTCTCCAAGGCATCCTTCACTAAATCAGTACCATATAACCTAGCCTCACCGGGCTCAAACCATCCGATGGGCGAACGACATCGCCGACCATAAAAAACCTCAAATGGAGCCGCTGGACTGATAACTGTTGATATAAGCAAACTCGGCCAAAGGCAAGAATTGATCCCACTGCCCTTCAAAGTAAATCACACATGCTTTGAGCATACCCTACAAGATCTGAATTGTCCGTTTCGACTGCCCGTCGGTCCACGGATGAAAGGTTGTGTTGAGCTCTACCCAGATACCCAACTCGTTCTGAACTGCTCTCTAGAAGTGCAAAGTGAACTGAGGACCTCTATTTGAAATGATGGAAACAGGAACACCATGCAATCGAACAATCTCCTAAATGTAAATCTGGGCCAATCTCTCTGAAGAATACGTAGTCACAACCGGAATGAAGTGTGGTGACTTGGTCAACCTGTCGAAAATGACCCAAACTGCATCAAACTTCCTCAAGATCCGCGGAAACTCAACTATGAAGTCCATAGTGATACGCTCCCATTTCCACTCAGGTATAACCATCTGCTAGAGTAGGCCACCTGGCCTCTGATGCTCATACTTAACCTGCTGGAAATTTATGCACCTCGCGACATACTCAACTATGTCCTTCATCCGCCGCCACCAATAATGCCACCTCGAGTCGTGATACATCTTCATAGCACATAGATGAATATAATATCGAAAATTGTGTGCCTCCTCTAGAATCTTCTCCCTTAATCCATCAACATTATGAATACATAGACGACCCTGGAGTCGCAGAACACCATCCTCATCGATAGTAACCTCGTTGGCACCACCCTGCAGTACCGTCTCCCTAAGAAACAACAAGTGCGGATCGCCGTACTAACGAGCCTTAATCTGATCGAATAGTGAAGACTGAGCGACGACGCATGTAGGAACTGACTAGGCTCTAAAATATCCAACCTCACAAGTCTGTTAGCCAAGGACTAAATGTCCAAAGCTAATGGTCTCTCGTCTGATGAAATGAATGCCAAACTACCCATACTCTTTTCTACTCAAGGTATCCGCAACCACATTTGCTTTGCCTGAATGATAAAGGATGGTAGTATCATAGTTCTTTAGTAGCTCAAGCCACTTATGCTGAATCAAATTGAGATCCCTCTGCTTGGACAAATGCTGCAAGTTGCAATGATCTGTTTAAACTTCACAGGACACCCTATAAAAATAATGTCTCTAGATCTTGAGAGCATAAACTATCGCGACCAATTCAAAATTGTTCACGGGGTAATTCTTCTCGTGGGGAGTTAGCTGACGTGAAACATATGCAGTAAATCACCCCTCCTTCATCAATACACAACCCAGGACTACGCGTGAAGCGTCACAATTCACGTTATACATCCCTGAAACGGAAGACAACACTAACACCGGTGCTGTAGTCAATGCAACCTTGAGTTTGTAGAAGCCCGCCTCACAATCATCAGACCATCAAAACACAGAACCCTTCTGGGTCAATCTAGTCAAAGGTTCCACAATAGATGAGAATCCCTCCAAGAACCGGCGATAATAACCTGCTAACGCCAAGAAGCTCCTGATCTCGATCACTGTGGTAGGACAAGGCCAACTCTAAACTGCCTCGATCTTCCTGGGATTTGCCTTAATACCCTCACGTAATACAACATGCCTCAAGAATGCCATAGAATCTAACCAGAACTCGCACTTGGAAAACTTAGCATATAGCTTTTGTTCCAGCAAGGTTTGAAGCACCACTCTCATATAATGCTCGTGCTCCTCCATTCTACGCGAGTAGATCAATATGTCATCAATGAAGACAATGACAAAAGAGTCAATATATGGCCTGAACACTCGGTTCATCATATCCATAAATGCCACCGAGGCGTTGGTCAAACCGAAGGACATTACTAGAAACTCATAGTGGCCATACCTAGTCCGGAAAGCCATCTTCAGAACAACCGAATCACGAATCTTCAACTAATGATACCCTGATCTCAAGTCGATCTTAGAGAACACCCTGGCACCCTGCAACTGGTCAAACAAATTATCCATACACGGCAATGGGTACCTTTTCTTAATGGTAACTTTGTTCAACTGGCGGTAATTAATGCAAATCCGCATAGTCCCATCTTTCTTCTTCACGAATAACACGGGTGCACCCCAAGGTGACACACTCGGTCTGATGAACCCTTTGCTAGAAACTCCTTAAGATGTTCTTTCAACTCCTTCAACTCTTTCGGAGCCATGCAGTACGGTGGAATAGAGATAGGGAGGGTATCTGAAGCCAAATCAATGCAGAAATCGACATCACGATTTGGTGGCATGCCTGGTAGATCAGAAGGAATCATATCGGGGAACTTCCGAACCATAAGCACTGAATCAATCACCGAAGTCTCTGTAGTTTTATCCCAAACATAAGCTAGATAAGCCAAGAAACCCTTCTCGACCATGTGTCAAGCCTTCAGGAAAGAGATAACCTGACTAGATGCACTGAGAGACGAACCCTTCCACTCCAATCTAGGCAACTCTGGCATCACCAAGGTAATAGTATTGGCATGGCAATCAGGGACGGTATGGTACAGAGACAACCAGTCCATGCCTAGGATGACCTAAAAGCCGGTCATATTGAGCAACAGAAGATCCTCTCTAGTCTCAGAACTAGAGAAAGTCATAATCAGGACCAACATATCCGATCCACAACAACAGCATCACCCACTGCATGGACACATATACAGGAGTACCCAAGGACTCGCGGGGAACACCCAGAAAATGAGCAAACAGAGATGAAACATATGAATATGTAGACCCTGGATCGAATAGTATCGAAGCATCCCTATCGCTGACAGAAATAATACATGTGATCACGGCATCAGAGGCTACTACATCTGGTCTGGATGGAAAGACACAAAACCTAGTTGGAGTACCACCTGAATGGCCTCCACCTCTAGGACGACCCCTACCCACCTGTCCTCCGCCTCTGGGCGTCCGGACGACTGGTGCGGTAATCATAGGCTGATGACCCAGCTGTATTGCCTTGCCCCGAAGCTTAGGGCAGAATCTCTTCACGTGGCCAAGATCCTCGCACTCGAAACAACCCCTCGGAATGGTGGATTGCTCCCTGAAGTCTAACCCTGATGGTCCGAAACTACTGAGCAACCGGGACCCCGTCCAATTATACCTGTCATGATGGCGCCCAACACCTCTCTAGGCAAGCCAACGGTGAACTAGACATGTATTAATTCTTTTTAATAATTTGAAAATATTTGATTTTTATTTATTAAGTAATTAAGAGAGGAAAAATTATAGTAAAGTAAAGCATTAATCGATGAAAAAGCAAGATACGGGAAATAAATAGCCAAAACCATCAAGTGTCAACTAGTATATTCCCAAGACCCGGTGTCACAAGTGTATGCACAACTAGTAGAATATTCAAAACACCTATGCTACAGTCTGAAATAAGATAGACAGAAAGTAATTACAAAAGAGAGACTGAGGGTGCTGCAGAATGGACTCAGAGAGCAGCTCACCACTATGCCTCAGGGTATCAGGGGTGCGCGCTTGAATGAATGCCAGATGCACCTGCCTCAAATAGAAGTGTAGCGTGAATACATAAACAACATGTACCCAGTAAATATCCAATCTAAACTCGAATAAGTAGTGACGAGGGGTCGACATCGACACTTACTACGGGCCAATAATAAAAATACAGAAATTCTAAATAGGCATGAAATACATGAATAATAATAATAACACAATAACCGACAGTGAATAAATGGTTCTTTAACTGATAGTCAATTTAAAATCTCCAATTGGTACATGCTAACTTCAACAATTTCAGGCCATTAAATAAATTATAACCTCTCAAGTCATAAACATAATATCAACTGTATTCGGGTGCAAATCCTTATCACGCACGATTTATGCAGAGGTCGTATGACCTGATCCAGAATAATGTGTACACTGCCGAGGGTTGAATGACACAAAGAATAGATGCCATCTATTATACTGTCGAGGCGAACGAACCGCTCCTATAAGAGTAGTGTTATCTTACTGCCGAGGCGAACGACCCAATCCCTTAAGAGTAGAGAAGTTTACCTCGCTCGCGGAAGTACTTGCGGCGCGAGAGGATATGGATTTCCCAAAGTTATTAAGTATTCCTCAATTCTTCCAAAAATAAGAAATCTAAGTCAAAAGTTGCAACTTTAAAATCCCTAGCTCAGCTCATTCAAGACGATTAATATGCATAATAAACAGAGTAGTACAATTAAAGGCATGATGTGGATCTAAGTCTACCCGGACACCTCATGAAATATATCTACGCACGGACTCTCATCACCTAGTGCGTAAGTAGCTCCCCACACAAGTAATACACAACAAGATATACCTAAGGGGATGAGTTCCTTCTTACAAGGTTAGGAAAAAGACTTACCCCGTTCTCAAGCTCACTTCTGGTCCACAAATCCTCTCTAAAGCCTCAACTTGGTGCCAAGAAAATAGCCAAATATTATATAAATTAATCCATATACACTCACAAGTTCATAATTTAGCTATTAGAGAAATTACCCAACCCAAATTGGGAGATTCCTAAAATTCACCCCCGGGCCCACATGCCTTAGATTTCAAAATTTTTTTACCCACAACTTCACGAACTCAAATGTATAATTTTCATCCATTTCCATAATCATTTTTGTGGTTAAATCCCATTTTTATCAAAACTTAGGGTTTTTCAACTAAACCCAAAATTTCTACAATTTATATGTTAAGAATCTACCCAAAATGTATATATTAAACTCATATTGTTTAGAAATTACTTACCCCAAATTGCTAGGTGAAAACCCTCTTCAAAGAGCTCTAAAATCGGCCAACAAGTGAAAGAAATGAACCAAAAAGCCTAAGTCTTGACATTAAATAGACCTCACTGCCTCAGCGATTTTCACACATGCGATCACATTGTCGCACTTTCGGCTACACTTCAACGGACAAAATCATCGCAAGTGCGGTCCATGCACAGTTCTGCCATTCTCGCTCTATAAGCCCACTCCTGCGGTGAACGTATCACGCTTGCGAACCTAGAATGGCTGGCACCCTTCCGCTTCTGCGATCGGCTTCCTTGAACCTACGCGTTTACAGGTGCAGTTCCTGCTCCGCTTCAGCGACCACTGGCCAGTCCACGCCAGGCCGCTCCTGTGGTCATTGGCTCGCTTATGCAAGCTCGCACCTGCGGCAGATCCTTTATAGGTGTGATTGTACCACAACCCCTGTTGCTTCAGCCTTCCTTCCAAGTTCCTCCATGTTCCACACATCGTCTGAGCCCAAATATACCAACAAGTTCGTAATCATAAGACGGACTCGCACGACTCGGAACACATAAAACAACAACAAAACCAGGAATTGCACCCCAAACCAGATCGAATAAACTTATGAATTTCAAGTTCTTCCAACTTACTCTGAAAGCGCCGAATCATACTCAAACTACTCAGAATGACACCAAATTTTGTGTCCAAGTGTTAAATCACCATACAGAACTATTCCCATGCTCGGAACCCCAAACGGACCTCGATAACACCAAAAACTACTCCAAACCAAACTTAAAGAACTTGAAAAACCGTTAATACTCCGACGTTCAACATGAAGTGCCGAAATGCTCCCGGGTTATCCGAAACCCGATCCGAACACACGCCCAAGTACAAAATCATCATACGAACCTATTGGGACCGTCAAATCCTGGTTCTAAGGTTGTTTACTCAAAACATTGACTCAAATCAAACTTAACCATTTTAAGCCACTATTAAGGAACTAAGTGTTCTGATTTCAACCCGAACCCTTCCAAACCTGAATTAACCATCCCCGCGTCATAAAATAGTAAAAGCACATACACGGAGTCTTAATTAGGGGAATAGGGATATAGAAAGCAAAACGACCGGTCAAGTCGTTACAGTACCAACAAGTCTAGAACATAATATGGACCTGCTTAAACCCTCGAAACACGTAAAACAACATTAAAACTAAGAATCGCACCCCAAAACCAAATTGAATCAACTTATGAACTTCAAGCTTTTAAACTTACTCCGAACGTGCCGAATCATATTTAGACTTCTCGGAATGACACCAGATTTAGCGTACAAGTCATAATTCACCATACAGATCTATTCCTAGGCTTGGAATCCCAAACAGACCTCGATAACACCAAAGTCAAATCCAAACCAAATTTAAAGAACTTGAAAACCTTCAATGCGTCAACTTTCAACATTAAGCGCCGAAATGCTCCCAGATCATCCGACCGAACACACGCCCAAGTCAAAAATTATCATAACAAAGCTATTGGAACCGTCAAATCCCGATTTCGAGGTTGTTTACTGAAAATGTTGACTCAAGTCAAACTTGTTCATCTTAAGTTAGTATTAAGGAATCAAGTATTCCAATTTCAATCCGGACCCTTCCAAACCCAAGTCAACCATTCCTGCATGTCATAAAATAGTAAATGCACATATAGGTAGTCTTAAGTAGGTGAACGGAAATCTAAAAAGAAAATTAACCGGTCGGGTCGTTATAGGACCCATTGATGCGACACATTCAAGGGGAGGTGTCATGGTGTATGTTATTTGCTGATGACATAGTTCTGATTGATGAGACGCGAGGTGGTGGTAATGAGAGGCTGGAGGTCTGGAGACATACCCTTGTGTCTAAAGGTTTCAAGTTGAGAAGGACCAAGATTGAATACTTGGAGTGCAAGTTTAACGGTGCTACCCAAGAAGAGAACGTGGATGTGAGGTTTGATATGCAATTCATTCTCAGGAGAGAGAGTTTCAAGTATCTTGTGTCTACAATCTAGAGTGATGGGGAGATTGATGAGGATGTCACACATCATATCGGAGTAGGGTGGATGAAGTGAAGGCCCGCTTCCAGTGTCTTGTGCGATAATAATATGCTATTGAGACTTAAAGGTAAGTTCTACAAAGTAGTGATTAGACCGACTATGTTGTATGGGACAAAGTGCTGGGCAGTCAAGAACTCCCATGTCCAGAAGATGAAACTAGCTAAAATGAGGATGATGATATGGATGTGTGGGCATACTAGGTTAGATTAAATTAGGAATAAAGTTATTCGGGACAAGGCGGGAGTGGACCCTGTGGAGGATAAGATGCGAGACTAAGATGATTCAGACATGTTAAAAGTAGAAGAACAGATCCCCAGTCAGGAGGTGTGAGAGGTTGGCCTTGGAGGGTAAGAGGAAGGGAAGAGGTAGGCCAAAGAAGTCTTAGAGAGAGGTGATCAGGCGGTACATGGTGCAACTTGAGCTAACCGAGGATATGATAAGTGGGTGTGCAGGTTGAGAATTAGGGTAGAAGGTTAGTAGGTAACCGAGTGTTTTTATTTGTCTTCCTTAATTTAATAGTATTAGTGTTAACATGGTATCATTTTTATCCTTAGATTGTTATTACTGCATATCTTGTATTGTTATTACTTGCTATCAGTACTTCTTTCATCATTTTTTTTTGCTATCTTGGTTTTAGTTTTCTAAACATCTTGTGTTGTTATTACTTGCTATAAGTGCTTATTTCACTTTTTCTTTTGCTGAGGATCTATTTTAAATAGCCTCTCTATCCTTACAGGAAAGAGATAAGGTTGCGTACATCCTACCCTCCCCTGATCACGCTTGTGAGAAAACACTAGATTGTTGTTGTTGTAATACTCAAATATTTTCTCCCGACTTCATCAGATAAAGTATTTTGATGATCCAACTTTATAGATATGTCCATAATCTGGCAATGCTTCTAATATTACTTCACTCTAGATGCATTATTAACTAAAAGGTTGATTTAATTTGTATGGCATCACTCCAGCTTTTTTTGGTGGATATGAGACATTTCATGGACCAGTGGCGATTGGTGTGAGTTAGAGTTAATTGATTAGCACGAAATTAATAAAGAGTCACATGTATATAATTATTCTTCTGAATTTTTTGTGAAGCTACCGGTGTGTTACTTATTGTATACTACGTTTATCATGATCCAAATTTTCCTTCCGTAAAACATCGTGACAGCATCTAGTATGTTCGACTAGGTAAGCCTAATAAATTGCGGAAATAACAAAATGGAAGTAAAACTTAACAGTTAACTGCAATAGATAACTGAATAACTGGAAGCAATGCCGCTCGGCATGTACAATAAACAAAATTCTAGAAATACACAGTTTTTCCAAAAATCAGTTTCATCATAAGTCATAAGCTACAGAAAGAAAATAGTATCTCTATACACCAGAGTCTAAAAAAAAAATGCAGAAGGTATTTGACATAGGGGAGAATAGAGGGGGACTCCGAGACCTGCGGACGAGGCAAATATAACTTGAAGTCTCCAGACTATCTCTGCTCACTGATAATGTGGCTGATAATGAGCACATGGATCTGCACACAAAACATGTACAGAAGAGTAGCATGAGTATACCACAGTAGTACACAGTAAGTGCCAAGCCTAACCTCGGTCGACTAGTGACGAGGTTAGGTCAAGCCCATTAGTATATAATAAATAAAGCAGGAGAATATAACAGTATAATAAGATACTGAAATTTAACAAAAGGAAAACACAACAAAATACGGTACAACCCGCAGGGATAAACAACAGGGGATCTCCCGAGATACCGTCCCGTAGTCCCAAAGTAAATATGTAGGGAGAATTCCCGAGGTACCACCTCGTAGTCTCAAAAGTAAATATACATGGAGGACTCCCGAGGTACCGCCTCGTAGTCTCAAACGTGAATGTGCAGGGAGAACTCCCGACGTACCGTCTCGTAGTATCAAAAGTAAATGTGCAGGGAGAACTCCCGAGGAAATCGCCTCGTCGTCTCAAACTTAAACACACAGCTCAAACCGATAATTACAACAATTAACAACAAGAATTCTACAGTTAAGACTGATAAAGATCAAGGAAAAACAGAAAAATCAACTAGGCATGCTGCACAGAGTTCAAACAAGCAGTTAAAACACGTAGACATGCAATATTAGTCTAAACAGGATAACTACACATGTTGGTATACCTCAATTAAGAATGAAAACAGGTTATCGCTTAGTAAAAATTGGGGTTTTCAAAAATAGCCCGTGTATGCACTCGTCACCTCGCGTACACGACGCTCACATATCACAACAATACCAAATCCTTAGGAGGATTTTCCCACACAAGGTTAGGCAAATCACTTACCTCGAACCAAACGAAAATCAATCCGTAAGAATGCCTTTTCCTCGATTATCCGACTTCGAATGACCCAAATCTGGCCAAACAGAATTACATATCATAAATACAACTATAATAGACTAAGCTAATTAATTAAATCAAGACTTTAACAAGAAATTCGAAATATCCCTAAAAATCTTCCCCGGGTCCATGTCTCGGAATTTGGTAAAAGTTATAAAAGTGAACACACAATCACTCACGAGTTCACTCATACCAAAATTATCCAAATCCGATATCAAAATCCCAATCAAAACTCAAAAACTTATTTGAAGAACTTCCAACCTTTTCCCCCAAATTTCTCACCCAAATTCCTTAATTACATGATGAAATCAACAATAGATTGATGGAATATAACCAAAAACGATTTAAGAATCATTACTCCAATGTTCTCTCTGGAAAATCCTTGAATTATCGCCTAAATCCGAGCTATCAAAGTCCCAAAATTGAAAATGGGATAAAACCCTCGACTTGGCCCTTTTCTGCTCAGCGATTTCGCATCTGCGGGCTTACAGTCGCACCTGTGGAATTTCCCTCGCAGGTGCGGAAATGAATTAAGAGGGCTGGGTCCGCATCTGTGATGAAGGGACCGCACCTGCAGAACACTGTCCGCTTCTGCGGTCCTCCTCCGCGCCTGCAGTTCCTTAGGCGCATCTGCGGGCATCGCAGATGCGGAATTCTCCTCGCACCTGCGACCCCTGACCAGCCATCCCAATCTGCTTCTGCGCCTGCCTCTACTCACGTGTGATCCCGCACATGCGGTCTCCCACTGCAAGTGCGAAACACCAGAAACCAGAAAGACTTAAGCAATTTGCATAAGTCCAAATTTCTATCCGTTAAGCATCCGAAACACACCCGAAGCCTCCGGGACCTCAACTAAAAATACCAACAAGTCCTAAAATACCATACGAACTTAGTCGTGCCCTCAAATCACATCAAACAATGCTAAAAACACGAATCACCCTCCAATTCAAACTTAATGAACTTTGAAATTTTAAACTTCTACAACCGATGCCGAAACCTATCAAACCACGTCCAATTGACCTCAAATTTTGCACACAAGTTATAATTGACATTACGGACCTACTCCAACTTCCAGAATCGGAATCCGACCCCGATATCAAAAAGTCCACTACCGGTCAAACTTCCCAAAAATTTAACTTTCTCCATTTCAAGCCTAATTCAGCTACAGACCTCCAAAACACAATCCAAACACGCTTCTAAGTTCAAAATCACCCAGCGGAGCTAACGAAACAGACATAACTCTATTCTGGAGTCGTCTTCACACAGTTCCAATTACGGTCAAAATCGTAGAAGTTAAGCTTCCGTTTTAGGGACTAAGTGTCCCAAAACACTCCGAAACCACGAACAAAACCTCCCGACAAGTCATGTAAGCAGAAAAAGATACGGGGTAACAGTAAACAGGGGATCGGGGCTATTAATCTTAAAACGACTGGCCGGGTCGTTACAATGTTTTTATGTCAATAACCATCTTTTATTTGGGACTTCCTGTTCCTATTTAATATGTGACTCATTCTCGGACTTACCCAGATGTCCCTCTAGATAAAATCCCAATTTTGAGAGAGGATGGTACTACATAATATTGAATTTGTTAGTTCTTTTCCTAGACGTCTATGTTAATTCCTACTTCACTTGAATTGTTTAAGGTTATGGTACATGACAGTATCTGCTCATTGTTCAAAAAATAGCAATTCTTCTGCTTAGATCTGCTATTCGTTTCATACTGTTCTCTGATGTGTAATTAAATAGCACATGCGCTTTGTCTACAATCCCTCAGGTATAAGGTTACTTATTTGCGACTTACTCATGAACCCGAGTAAATATGCTAGGACAATAATATGTGATGCTTTACTAGAAAGGAATATTTTAAAGTCAGTCAAATCACTAGACGTGTTCAAAATTTGATATAAGTCAATGCATCAAATGTCTAGGAAATTCAAAAAATGAGGTGTGTGAATGCAAAAAAGAGAAAAATGTCTAAGCTCTTCGATATTCTGTATTTCAGGGTGATCGATTGCAAGAAATAGTGGTGTAAGAATGGCCTGTTAATTGGAGTGCCAGTTGTTTATGTATCGTACACGATATGGAGGGTACTAAAGGTATATATTGATGCGTGAGATATTATTGTATACTATTATTTTGTTTGAGTAAAATTGTTACAAGTGTTGTTCTAAATAAATTGCTCTCTTTAGACAAACAAAATATATACGTGATGATGAATTTAAAATTTGGACAAGCAGAAAAGAAGACAAAAACACATGCATTCCTAAGGCAAGAACAAACATACGTTTATTAATTTGTGCAAATCCAAGCAACCTTCTTGATGTATGTTAATATTCATTGAATGTATTTAGTCATTTTATCTTTTTAGTTTGATAACAACATACTACTCGAGATAAACTATTCTTTGGGGTTTAGCATTGAAGCGCATACAACCATACCATTTAGTAATTCTGAACTTACTGCTAATTTGAAGACTAATAGCTGGTTAAGGGAAGGTCTTAACGGCCTTTCACCAAAAAAAAAAGAAGGAAAAAGATCTTGACAAATTTGAGGGAGACTAGTTGATGATCAGGAAATTACTATTTATTGATTGACTTAGGGAGTTCTATGTTTGTAACGACCTGATCGGTAGTTTTGAACATTCGCACTTTGCTCGGTAGTTTACGGGCATGAGTAGCTCCTTATGATGTATTATGACTTATGTGAATCGTCGGTTTTGGTTTTCAGGTTATTCGGAATCGGTTTGGAAGAATGAATTTCATTGTTGAAGCTTTAAGTTGAAAGAGTTGATCAAGTTTGACTTTTTGTGAATTTGACCCCGGAATGGAGTTTTGATGGTTCCGTTAGGTCTGGATGGTGATTTCGGACTCGGACGTATACCCGGATTTGCATTTGGATGTTTTTAGAAGGTTTCGGCACAAGATGGCAAAAATTGCAAATTTTAAGGTTTGGAAAGTTCATAAATTTGACCGGAAGTTGACTTTGAGGATATCAGATTCAGATTTGGGTTCCGGGAATTGGAATAGCTTCGTCATGTCATTTGGGACTTGTGTGCGAAATTTAGGTTCATTCCGGGATGATTTAATATATTTCGACGTGAGTTTTGAAAATTAAAAGTTCAAGGTTCATTAAGTTCGATTTGAGGTGCAATTTGTTGTTTCGATATTGTTATGTGTGTTTTTAGGCCTCGAGTAGGTTCGTGTTATGTTATGGGACTGGTCGATATATTTGGACGGGGTTTCAAGTGGCTCAGGTGAGTTTAAGATGAGGTTCAGATCATTTTCGTTTCGTGTTGCATTGCTAAAGACTGCTGGTTCTGGTGTTCCCGCATCTGCGGAAGAATGGACGCAGATGCGAGCCCGCAAATGCGGACAGTTGGTCGTAGAAGCGAAGGACGGCTTGGTTAGGGACCATCGTAGATACGGAGGAAGAGGCGCACTTGCGTGTGCGCAGGAGCGGAAGCTGTGATCGCAGAAGCGCGTTTGTGCGTAGAAGCGCATTTTGTCTTGCACATGCACTTGCGTAGAAGCGGTGCCTATTGCACAGGTGCGGATGAGTAGATCTCCAGTGTTTTCCGCAGGGGCGGGAATTTTGTTGCAAAAGCGGTTTGTTCGCAAAAGCGAAAATAGCTGGGCAGAAGCTATATAAATATCGAGGGTTTTGGTCTTTCTTCATATTTTGAGATGTGGGACTCGGATTGAGGCGATTTTTCACAAGGATTGAGGTAAGTGTTCTCTACTCGGTTTTGGTTATATTTCACAAATCTATCTTCATTTTTGGCAATTGGTTGATGAATTTTAAAGAGAAATTGGGATTTTGGCCTAAAGTTTCATCATATGAATTTTTGAGTTTTTAGCATCGAATGGAGTCGGATTTGAGTGAAACTAGTATGGTTCGACTCGTAATTGAATGGTTGTCGGATTTTGTGAGATTTGTTGGGTTCCGAGGCGCGGGCCCGGGTGTGATTTTTGGCCGGTTTTGGATTTTGATTAAGGATTTGATCTTTATCATTTGGAATTGTTTCTTTGGGCTTTATTTGATGTATCTGAGTTGCTTTTGGCTAGTTTTGATCCATTCAAAGGTTGCTACGCGCGTGATGGCATCTTTGGAGCATCGCTTGGCTTGCTCGGTATTGGTATTGGCTCATTCAAGGTAAGTAACTCTTCTAAACTTTGTGCTGAGGGTATGATACCCCGCAATGCATGTTATGTGATTGGTATTGAGGTGACACACATGCTACGTGACGGGCGTGTGGGCGTGTGGGCGTGCACCATGTGAATTGAGACTCTGTTGCTTCTATGGCATTATTTAGTGGTCCTACTTTGCCGATATTTGTGTTTCCGCCATGTGATGAAGTAGTTAAGTTGTCAATCATGCTAGATATCATGCTTAGGCATTATGCTAATAATGTTTGGACCCATATTGGTCATTTTTTAGTGTCATCTCACTAATTTTATTGATATTTCGTACTCAGTCATATCCATGCATTCATACCATAACTCATCCTCGGATATTATTTATTGATGCATTATATCATTGTTGTCGGGCTAGTTTCATGACATTGTGAGCCCGTGAGTGAGACTGTAGAGATTGATGGCTGAGTGAGGCTCCTGAGTTAGAGTGACATTTTGGGATCGGGCTGCACGCCGCAGCATATTATATTGATTACATTTTATGGGATCGGGCTGCACGCCGCAATGATATAGTGATTATATTTTATGGTATCGGGTTGCACGCCACAACGATATATTGATTATGTTTTATGGGATTGGGCTGCACGCCGCAACGATATAGCGCTTGGGATGAAGGAGCCCCTCCAGAGTCTGTTGAGCGCAGTCGACTATATATATGTGAACCGGGCTGCACGCCGCAGCGGGTATTGTACAACTTGAGTGATTGAGTGTGATGAGCAGAGCATAGTGAGAGAGGATGCGAGACAGTGAGATTGAGTACTATGAGAGTGTGAGTATATGATCTCATCATCGAGATGCATTGCATTTGACATGCGTACTAGAGATATATGCATAGAGATGCATTTCCTTCTGCTATCCAGTTTTGGGACATTTATGATCTTACCTGTATCTTGACATGTAGGCATAGAGACGTACTTTCCTCATGCTATCTGAAAATGAAACATCTTACTTATTGTTGAAAGGATTTTTGGGAAAAATCATAATTTTTAAACTTACTCATATTTTGGCATATTTGGTAGAAGATTTGAGTTTTCACTTAGATACTTGAAAAGCATGCCCATTTTCTAGAACTGTGAACGAGCTGAGCATCTTACTTCTGAGATACCTCTTTTATTACCTGTATTATGCTGTTATGAACTGTTGTGGAATATTGGTATTATACCCGACCTTGTGTTAGCTCGTCACTACTTTCAATCTAAGGTTAGGTTTGTTACTTATTGAGTAAATGGGGTTGGTTGTACTCATACTACATTTTTGCACCTTGCGTGCAGATGTTGGCTGCAGATGTTGTTGTGTTCGATGGGAGCTGGATTGTAGATGTGCCTGCGTCCTAGTTGTAGCTTCCCCTTGTTCGTAGTAGCTCTAGATCTATAAAACTTTGTTTATGTACTTTTCAAACAGACAATGAATTATTTCATTTGATCTTTGTAAAAACTATTCTTAGACGGTCATAATTTGTATTACCAGTCCTTGGGAAATGTATAAAATTCAGTAAATTACTATCGTTTATTTGTCTTGTTAATATCATTGTAATTGGATAGTTACTAGTTGGTTTACCTAGCGGGTTGGGTTAGGTGCCATTATGACTAGTGGATTTTGGGATCGTGACAAGTTGTATCAGAGATTTAGGTTCATAGGTTCTACAAGTCACGAGCAAGTGTTTAGTAGGGTCTTGCGGATCAGTATGATGACGTCTATCGCTATATTCGAGAGGCTACATGACATTTAGGATATACTTCCTATCTTTCTTTCCTTATCGTGCGACATTGATTCAGCTTGAAGCGTAACTCTTTGAATTCCTTCCACGCATTCGTATGCGCATGTGAGCGCTCGGTATCAGCTGTGAAATGGCGGCTTGTGATTCCATGGTTGAGGTGCGAGATGTGATTTTTGCATGTTGATGATGGGCCAGTCTGGAGGACTCGAGGCCATGTTTTGATGGTAGCCTGATCAGAGAGATTTCGATTGAGAGCACTTTCTTTTGGGACTTATATGTATGTTGGCGTCCCTATTAGTGGAATTTATGATTGGCTCACTACGTGATGAGTATGATGTGACTGCGAGATGTGTTCCAATTGTTCGAATGTGACGAGAAGAGTTTACTTGATAGATAACAAGGGCTATTGGGTGTTTGATTTCTGTCTTGATATGGCGTATGGTCTCGAGTTATGGGTGTGTTGAGGGATCTCTCATGTTGTTTAGGTACAGAGTGAAGTAGATTCTCATGTCTCGTTGATGAGTTCAGAATCAAGAAGATTAAGTGATTGCGTAGTAGTCGTGACTGTGGAAGGGTATAGAGAGATGTCAGTTTGAGGCAGAGCATGTGGGTTATCTCCTGCGAGGTGTCCTGAGGTTGTGTGGTCCTTATGATGTTTTGTAGAGAGTTCTCTTTTATCAGTGAATGATATATGTTGCGATTTGAGTTTGTATCGCTTGTGGAAGTTGTCTTGACTATTACAAGGGTGAATGCAATATTTGCAGATAATGTGAAGTATCAGATGGTTTGCATTACAGGAGCTCAGGAAGGATTTGTTTGAATCCCAATGCGGTATTATGGCAGTAATAAAGTATGGGCATTGTGAGTTAATGTGTGTTTTGATCTGTGGCTTTGAGCCAAGTAGGGTAGTCTGTTATCGACAAGTTGATTGCACGATTATGTGTTGTATTGGTTTCGGTTTGAGGTATACTAGTGAATCAGTTATGCAGGGGTTGAGATTGAGGATGACTTGAGTAAGGGAATTTCTGGATACGGGTTGTATTACACTTTATAGGTATATAGGAATCATGGAATGATTGAGTGGTTAGTGTGAAGGATGTAGTGTGCGTGGAGTAGGAATTTGCTTGGTTGCGTAGGAGTGTGGGTTACTCCCTTGGGTGTTGGTGTGTTAATGGGGCACAAGTCGTTCACTCTGTTTGGTCGGTTTGATTGAGATTTGAGAAGAGTGGATGACTCTCGAGAATTGTTATAATGGATTCAAGATTTAAATGTAGCGATTTGGAATTTTCAAGATTGGTATATGTAAGGCCCCGTAAAACTTTTCCTGAAAACTGAGATTCTGTGATGCCGAGCTAGGCGTAAAGGTCAATAATAGTATAAATGCGGTTCAGACTTTTTGGATTGAACAGTGCATTAAATAGATGAAGGAAAATATTTTACAGAGAAGGCATTTCTGCGGCCCAATATGCGGTCGGAGTGAGGCAGTCTTTTTGGCCAATTTTGATGTCATTTTTGCGGCCCATTATGCGATCGTAGATCTATTTTGCGGGCCGCACTTTGATCGCATATCAAACTTTGGGATTTGTCATGTGGGAGTTCTGCGGCGCATTATGCGACCGCAGAACGGGTCTGCGGATCGCAGACTGGTCGCAGACTGAAGCAAAAAAATGCCAGGGGTCGAGGGCGATATACGACCCATTTGCGGACTGCAAAAGCATTATGCGGTCGTATATGCGACCGCGGATCTGTATCGGGGCTCCTATTTTCTCATTTTTAAACCCGACCCTATCTCGTTAAAACACCCATTTAAGATCATTTGAACCTATTTTATGATATTTCTAGAGTGAGAGAGAGAATCCTAGAGGGAGGAACTAATCTTCACCAAATTGTTCTTCAATTATCACTTAAAACCTTGAAGATTATCAAAACAGGCACCCAAGTTTCTTCCTAAGAGGTAAGATTTCATCACCCCAGCTCTTAATTCCAAAACATAGCTATAATGGGCCATTATTAAGATAATTCAGGGGGATGAGGATGATTACCTTGCATGCATGTGTTCCTAAGGTATGTGGGGGAGTTGTAAATCAAAGAGAGAAAATAATGGGGAATGGGTTGGTGTAATCATTCATAAAAAGGGGCCATGAAACCTTAATAAACACTTAGTGTTTTGTAGAATGCTCAAGTGAGCTAGGATTATGATCGTTTTCCTAATTATGGGTTCAATTGTGCTACATGGTTAAAGTAGATTGAAGTTTATAACATTCCAGAACATCGTAGAGTTTTAAGGGGCTCAATTGAGTTATGTATGGCTAAACCTCCTTCTCCTTAGAATCTAAATCCCTGGTGTTCGTGAAATTGGTGTAAGACCTCAAATTGATAATACTAGAATTAACTATCCCAAGTGTGTGTGCTAAATGATATATGTTCATAATTGTACTAAATTCTTATCATGTCATCTTTCCCTTTGAGGATACGTGTAACAATGTGGAGTATGTGTTAAGAAATGTTAAGACTTCATGTCAAAATCGAATAAAGGTTGTTGTATCAATCTGTATGAAAGACCTCTATGTGCTTGAGATTTTCCAAGTCTTTCCCTTACGTGTACAAATGCTTTACATGATAGGTCTTATTGATATTGATGATGATGCTATGGAATGTGTAATAAGGGAAACTTAAGTTGTAAAATGCGGCCAAGTGTTAAGAACGACTTAGTAAATGAGGCCACTCATGCCAGTGTATCGAAAGATGGGAAAGAAATGTAAAGTGAGATGATTGATTGGAAGGATGATATCTCAAATGAGATGGCATAGCCGATCGGGCCGTGATCGGGTGCCATGCCGCACACATGGTTGTAATTGTGCTGGAAATAAGGACTAAAATTGTGGATATAGTTGATGTCTCAAATGAGATGACCTAGCCGATCGGGTCGAGATCGGACTCCGTGTAAGAATATGGTGGCATTGTGGATTGTGGCATCTCGCACTAAAGATTACCAACCTAATAAGATGGAAATTGATTGAGGGTTTATGTGACCCTTACTTGATGTTTTAGTATTGTTTGAAGCTCTTATTGAACTCATGACTGTTTTTCCCCTTGTATTATTTTCCATTCTATTGAGATTGTGTTTTAGCTTTACATACTAGTACTATTTGACAGTACTAATGTCGCTTTTGCGGGGGGCGCTACATCTTAAAATTGATGTAGATTGTTCCATAGCAGGCAGTGTTGATTGCAGCTAATGGTGCATCCTCTTCTCAGCAGTCTTGGTGATCCTCATTTTATCTTGGGGTGATGTATTGTATCTCTTGTGCATATTTTTCCCACGTTTTGAGATATCGCCGGGGCCTTGTCGCTAGCATTATTATAATTATCCTTTTGTATCCTTAGAGGCTCTGTAGATGTTACGTGGGTTCTGTATGGGTTCTAGAAGGGTCATACAGATTATGTGTGTTTTGGACCCTTGTTCCACTAAATCATTACGTGTATGAATTTTGGGAACTTAACTATGATGTAGAAAAATGAAAGGAAACAAATTAGTAATGTTAATGCATATGATCTTTCCAATGTTTAACTAATGATAACGCATCTTCTCTTGATCATAAGCGAGTTGGGTAGGAAGTGTCTAACATTCTTGCCTGACCGGGTTCACCCTGTCGAGCGTCGGTCACGCTCCCCGAGGTTGGGGCGTGACAAACTTGGTATCAGAGCCTATGGTTTTAAAGTGTCCTAGGATGTCTCGGAGCCGTGTCTATTAGAGTCCTTCTTATTGGTGTGTTGTTGACCACATCTATAAGTTGGAGGCTACTTGGACATTTAGGAACAATACTCTTCTTTGATACTCTGGATCGTGCGATGAAACTAATTGTGCCACCGTTGTTCCCCCTCCCCCCCGAACTCGTGTATTCCTTTAATTTTAAGTATATTGCACCTAAGAAGAAATCAAGAATTGGCCAAGAAGCCAATGCCACCCCAGGAGTGGCTGCTATTCTCTACTTGATAATGCGGGTGAGGATAATCCCCCGACTATTACACTGCCTGGTTCTTCTACACCGGTGCAGACTGCACCAGCCCTACATCTACTGAGGGTTTTATGATCCCTCCTGCTGATATTCCTGTTCCACCTCCAGTTCCATCTTCCGATTTTGGTATTTCTGATGGGGATCTTAGGGGAGCTATCCAGATGCTGACACAGTTAGCGGCTTCTCAGGCCCAAAGGTCGAATGTTGCACCAACATCTTTTAGCCAACAAGGTGATTATACTGGTTCCAGTGTTCACAGGTTTCTTCAGTTAGACCCTCCAGTGTTCACAGGTACTGATCCCGAGGCAGACCCTAAGGATTTCATTGATGAGATGCATAAGAATCTTCGGTTTATGCGTGATACTGAGACGGAGGGAGTGGAGTTGGCCGCCTATCGCCTGAAAGGGGTTTCATATTCATGGTTTGAGATGTAGGAGGATTCCCGTGAGGAAGGGAGCCCTCCGGCGAGGTGGAGTGAGTTTGCGGATGCTTTCATGGACCATTTTTTGCTTGTCGAGACTAAGGCAGCCTATGCCGTAGAGTTTGAGAACCTTAAATAGGGTTAGTAAGGGTGTGTGAGAGTATCACATGGAGTTCACGCGTCTGTCAAAGTATGTTATTCACATGATGCCGACCATGGAGGCCAGAGTGCGTAGATTTGTGCAGGGCCTTAGCCCCTTGGTTATTAATGAGGCTACCACATCTGCTTTAAATTCTGACATGAACTATGGAAAGATGGTGAAGTTTGCTCAAGCTAAAAAGGCCCGAAAGTTAAAGAGCAGGGTGGAGCGAGAGGGTAGCAGTAGGGACGATCAGGGGGCAACCCTGGGGATTCATTTGGTGGTGGGAGATCAACTTTTATGGGAGAGTCACCAGGGCCATCCCAGTCTTATGCTCATTCTTCAGCTAGTGCACCGCAAACAGGGCTCAGTCAGTACCAGGTGAGTCACTTCAGGCCCAATCAAGGCAGTAGGAGGTCCCACAATCATGGCCGATCAGGAGGGGGATTCCAGCAGCAGCGGAGGCCCCCATACCTCAAGTGTGGGAGGACGCATTTAGGAAACTACTACAGGGACCTGATAGTGTTTTATGGGTGCGGAATGAGAGGCCATATTCAGAGGGAGTGTCTTTTATCCCGCCAGGGTGCGGGCAGGGGCACATCACAGCCATCCAGTCCTGCAGCTGTTACATCTTCATCACCCCTTCCAACTCGAGGATCTCCATTATCAGCAGGGCGTGGTGCACAGGGTTCAGGAGGACCCAACCGTTTCTATTCTATGAGTGGTCGCCAGAGTGCAGAGGCTTCTCCAGATATTGTCACAGGTATATTGACTGTTCAATCTCATGATGTATATGCTCTTATTGATCCCGGTTCCACCTTGTCCTATGTTACCCCTTATGTTGCTATGGAACTTGAGATAGAACCGGAACAACTTCATGAGTCATTCTCTATATCTACTCCGGTCGGCGAGTCTATTACGACCGAGCGGGTTTATAGAGGTTGTGTTTTCATGGTACGTGGTCGGGATACCATGGCCAATCTCATTGAATTGGGGATGGTTGATTTTGATTTAATAATGGGGATGGATTGGCTTTATTCATGTTTTTCCAAGCTCAATTGCCAAACTAGAACTATGAGACTTGAATTCCCTAATGAGCCAGTTGTTGAGTGGAAAGGGGATAATGAAGTGCCAAAAGGTAGGTTTATTTCCTACCTTAAGGACGCGAAGATGATTAACAATAGGTGTATCTAGAATTTGGTCCGGGTTACAGATACCGATGCTGAGGCACCTACACTTGAGTCTGTGCAAGTTGTAAATGAATTCCCAGATGTCTTCTCGGATGAGCTCCCCGGGATTCCACCAGACAGGGAGATTGACTTTAGGATTGATTTGATGCCGGGCACACAACCTATATCTATTCCACCTTATAGAATGGCATCGGCAGAATTGTAGGAGTTAAAGGATCAGTTGAAGGATTTGTTAGAAAAGGGTTTCATCTGACCGAGTGTGTCACCTTGGGGAGCACCAGTCCTCTTTGTAAGAAAGAAAGATGGGTCGCTACGGATGTGTATTAACTACCGGCAAGTCAACAAAGTCACAATCAAAAATAAGTACCCACTACCAAGGATAGATGATTTGTATAATCAATTACAAGATGCTATGTACTTCTCCAAAATTGATTTACGCTCAAGGTATCACCAATTGAAGATCAGGGAGCAGGATATTCCAAAATAGCCTTTAGAACCTGGTATGGGAACTTTGAATTCCTCATAATGTCTTTCGGGCTAAAAAATGCCCCGACAACTTTCATGGATCTTATGAATCGAGTCTTCAAGCCTTTTCTTGACTCCTTTGTGATAGTGTTCATTGACGACATTCTTGTATATTCATGAAGTCGAGAGGACCATGCCGATCATCTCATGGTTGTTCTGCAGACTCTTCATCAGCACCAATTGTATGTAAAGTTTTCGAAATGTAAATTTTGGCTTGAATCTGTCACGTTCTTGGGTCATGTCGTCTCTAGAGAAGGAATTATGGTTGATCCTCAAAATATTGCAGCAGTGAAGCATTGGCCGAGACCCACAATTCCAACAGAGATTCGCAGTTTCTTGGGTTTGGCCAGGTATTATCGGAAATTTGTGGATTCTACTCTTGCCTCTCCATTGACTAAATTGACATAGAAAGCAGTTAAGTTCCAATGGTCCGATGCTTGTGAAAGGAGCTTCCAGGATTTGAAATCAAGATTGACTACGGCGCCGGTTTTAACTCTACCAGAGGGTATATAGGTTCGTGGTATATTGTGATGCTTAGAGGATCGGGCTTGTGTATGTGTTGATGCAACATGGAAAGGTTATAACTTATGCTTGTAGACAACTCAAGAATCATGAAAAGAACTATCCAACACATGACTTAGAGCTTGCGGCGGTGGTTTTTGCATTGAATATTTGACTTCATTACTTGTTTGGGGTTCATGTGGATGTATTTACGGACCACAAGAGCCTTTTATATATATTCAAACAGAAGGAACTGAATTTGAGGCGGAGAAGATGGCTTGAGTTTCTCAAAGACTACGACATTGATATTTTATATCATCCGGGGAAGGCTAATGGTTTGGCGGATGCTCTTAGCCGGAAATCTATGGGTAGTTTGGCTCACTTGGAGTCATGTAAAAGGTCGTTGGCTAGGGAGGTTTAACAGTTGGTTAGTTTGGGAGTTCTTCTTGCGGACCCTAATGAAGGAGGAGTAATTGTACAGAATAAGGCGGAATCATCGCTTGTAGCGGAGGTCAAGGAGAAGCAATACAATGATCCAGTGTTGGTACAACTGAAGGAGGGTATTCATAAACATCAAACCACAAATTTTTCTCTTGTAATGGATGATGGTACGCTTCGGTACCAAGGGCGACTATTTGTTCCAAACGTAGATGGTTTTCGGGAAAGAATCATGGTAGAAGCTCAGACTTCTAGATATTCTGTGCACCCAGGTTCTACGAAAATGTATCATGATCTCAAGGAACTCTATTGGTGGAATGACATGAAGAGGAATGTGGCGGACTTTGTGGCAAAATGTCCAAATTGTCAGTAAGTGAAGGACGAGCATCAAAGGCCCGATGGGTTGGCACAGAATATAGAAATTCCAATGTGAAAGTGGGAAATGATTAATATGGATTTTGTGATAGGGTTACCGCGCACTCCGTGCAAGTTCGACTCAATTTGGGTGATCGTGGATCGACTCATGAAACCAGCACACTTCTTGCCAGTTAAATCTACTGATACAGCAGAGCAGTATGCTCAGTTGTACATCAAGGAAATAGTCAGGCTTCATGACACTCCAGTTTCCATCATTTCCGATCGAGGGGCTCAGTTTACAACCAATATTTGGGAAGAAATTTCAGCAAGGTTTGGGTACTCAGGTAAATCTTAGCACAACATTCCATCCACAGATCGACGTGCAAGCAGAGCGAAATATCTGAGGACATGTTGTGTGCTTGTGTTCTTGACTTCAAGGATAGTTGGGATGATCATTTTCCTCTTGTAGAGTTTGCTTATAACAATAGCTTCCACGCCAGTATTAAGATGGCGCCGTTTGAGGCATTGTATGGTAGGAGATGTAGATCATCCATTAGGTGGTTCGAGATTGGGGAAGCTGAGTTGATAGGGCCAGACCTCGTGCATCAGTCCATGGAGAAGGTTAAGGTCATAAAGGAGCTGTTGAAAACTGCTCAGAGCCGTCAAAAATCCTATTCGGATGTTCGTCATAGAGACTTAGAATTCAAAGAGGATGATTGGGTATTCTTGAAGGTTTCCCCCATGAAGTGTATTATGAGGTTTGGAAAGAAAGGTAAATCGAGTCCGAGGTATGTCAGGCCATACAAAAGCACTCAAAGGATCGGTCAGGTGGCATACAAGCATGAACTACCACCCGAGATGTCATTAGTACACCCCGTATTTCATGTGTCTATGCTGAAGAAGGTAGTGGGAGATCCATCGACTATTGTGCCAGTTGAGACCATTGAGGTTAATGAAGAACTGTCATATGAAGAGATTCCAATTGCCATTCTTGATAGGAAAGTCCAAAAGTTGAGAAATAAAGAAATCGCCTCCGTGAAAGTGCTATGGCGAAACCAACAGGTTGAAGAAGCTACGTGGGAAGACGAGGAAGAAATGAAAAAGAAGTACCCTCATTTTATTGAATAGCCATGTAATAGTTTCTATGAAGTTACTTCTTATAAACGTTGTATCATTTGTTCAATTAATGCAAAGGTGTTATCGCTCGAANAACCAATAGTGGTATTTTTTGATAAATAGGAAATTCAAAATGCTCGGGGATGGAAATGAGGGAATATCTACAATACCTGGATTTAATCAGATACAATTTGAAGGATTTTGTAGGTTCGTTGATCAAGGTTTGACGGAAGAACTTTATAATTTTCTAAAAATTGAAGATACAGATCAAGAAACTGAATTTCAATAATTTGTGGAAACATATCAATTGGTCGAACCCTTGATAAGGAAACAGATGTTGTGTATGAATCACTTACATATTCTTCTGAATTATATGTATCCGCGGGATAATTTGGAAAAGTAGTAGGGATATGCAAGAACAAACAATTTTTATCAAAAAACATTCCTCTAATGAATTCCCTGAGAACTTCTATAGTCAATGGAATATATAGAATTGTGATCAATCAAATATTGCAAAGTCCCGGTATTTATTACCGATCAGAATTTGACCATAACGGAATTTTGGTCTATACCGACACCATAATATCATATTGGGGAGGAAGATCATAAATAGAAATTGATAGAAAAGCAAGGATATGGGCTCTATTCTAGTTCTATCATCAGCTATGGGTTTGAATCTAAGAGAAATTCTAGAGAATGTTTGCTATCCTGATTTTTTTTATCTTTTCTGAGTGATAAGGAGAGAAAAAAATTGGGTCAAAAGAAAATCCATCAGCTAAACCCTTTCTTACCATGCCTTTGGATTCATATTTTGTTCGTAAACAATCAACGGAGGCCTTCCCGACATATGTTGCAACGTCTCATCGACTTTGTGCAAAACCTCTTAGAGAATTCAAGGGAGCCATTATCTGATATAATAGCCACTATCTTTGGGAAACCAAAAGAGCTACCGAAGGAAAGGGATGCAGTCTCTCCCTTGGCCTTTGGAGAGTTGCTGCTCAATATAATCTTGTTTTTGATTTTTCAGTTTCGGATGTGAAGGCTTAGGCTTCCAGCAGTCAATGAGAATAATACAACATGAAGACAGGACGCATTAATATTCACAAACAAAGATGATACTAAATGGGTTCCTTTGTTGCGCCGTACTGCTTGCTTTAAAACCTATTCAGATGGCTTATAGGAGGTCTATCTCCCTTCTGTCATGCCCTTTCCTTGCTGCTCGCGCCGAACATGGTTAGCATAACAAGAGCTTTTTCAAGAAAGGCGTAATTCTCAGATGGGCAGATGGAGAGTGCCTACTACACCGCAGCTACCATGATTATAGCTATCCTTAGTAATTGCGAATGAGTAAGTAGGGAGCGACAACTAAAGAGGTAGTGAGACTAACCGCAATTTCAGGAGCAGGTTGACTTTCTTTCATTTTTGTTATGGAAAGTGAAAGTCGTTTTGTTTAGTACGAGATAGTGTTATTTAATCCAATACAAGGAAAGAAAAAAGGTCTCTTAGGGATACCACAAATAATGGACTTACTAGTGCTTTTTCTATCTATGAAGTAGGACGACTGTCCTACCTAATTCAATGATAGGTAACCAAGTTAGTATCCTAGTGGATCTCTTGAAGGGTGGAATATCCTAATGGATGAGTATGAGCACGTTATACATCTCATATTAGACTCCCAAAAAAAAAAACAAACGAAAAATCAAAAATAGCTATAACCAGCCTGTTTCCTTTATCATATATATGAGATGGGCGGGCCTTTTTAAGCAAAAGGTGATCCACTATGGGTTGTAGTCTTCTTGAAATATCAAGTCAAGAGGGCGACGCTCCTAGCAATGGGGGGAAAGAGGAGTGGGTAAGCGGGTTCCTTTCACTTGACTGGTTAGTTAAGAGTGATCTTTTTTCGCGCATCTCCACTCTTTTTCTCTTTCAAACTAGGAGAATTGGGATTTGGCCAAGATGTGATCTATCTCTTCCCTTGGTTGTAGTGGAACTTTGGTTTTATTTAGCAAGGAACCGTTTCACTCGGCGTCGAATGATCAAAGCTAAAATCTTTAGGCATCTTTTGAGCATGTTCAGCTTCCAAAATTCTTGGAGTCCTACTCTACGACATTATCACAGAAAGAAAATATGGCTAGTAGATAACTATTATGTTATCTTAGAAAGCGATCAGTTCTTTTGATCTTGTTCGGGCTTGGAAAAGCCTCCTTTTTCAATTCTAGAAGTTACAGAGCCTATGTAGAAGAAGTTGTAGAAGAGCACCACCACAGTTCTAGGTCCGACACATGGGGCATTAATTAAGCTGCAAGGATTGTGAATCAAGGGAAGGGAATAATGAGACCATAATTTGGAAGTTGCCCCCGACCGAGACCTATCTGGAAATCTAACCGAGTACACAATAATTGAGAAAAGGGAAGACCCACCCCCCTCTAGAGCCAGAACACAAGCGCCGACCTCTCCTTCACCAATACAAGTGAATAAGAAAAGATCATGTTGCCAAAGGTGGCGGTATCACCGTCTACATGTCGAGTCATGAGATTTAAAGTGAAAATACTCGACGCTGTGAATCAAGAAATTCGAGTGATATACATACGAAGGCATTGGTCCATCGATGCCTTAGGGGAAATCATCTGCGCCAATGTAGAAAAAGAAATTCAACATTTTTACAGTAGCGAGGAGAAGGAAAGGAAAAGTACAGATTAGTTGAAAGAGCTACTTCTTCGAGCTGAGTGGGGTCGCGCCCTTTCCTCCTTCTAATAAGAGAGAGCGAAGGACGCTAGGCACACTCTTATTTAAACCTTTTCAATATCTCTTAGATCTCGACCCAGTGGAAATTCTAGTTCTTATTCATTGTAAATGCTTTCTTTACTTCCGCAGGTAATGGAAATGCTGAAGTTTGAGCTTGTGTTTTCCTGTCTTCTCTGCCTTGCTCACTCCATCTTATTTGCTGGAGGGAGGATACAATTGTCGAAGCTGAAGTCCCATTCAATTCATATAATTTTTCCGACTACCCTTTTACTCGCACACCTACCAACTAGAATGAGGACAGTCAGACTAACCCCCAAAAAGAACTCTCACTCGAGAAAACGGACCCTTTTATGCCTTTCTTGCTTGATTCGTCTTTTATTTCAGTGTCTTATCCGGATTGAATGTATACTATCCCCCTATCGGACTAAGGTTTTTGATCGAATATTCCTCTCTCTACCTGAATTCAATCAGTAAGAAAAGAAGTATTACATAAAGAGTGAAATTCCACAAAACATGTTCCACAGAGCACCTGTTCAATAAATCAGGACAAAACGATTGATCCAGTTGAGAGAGTAGCGTAGGAGATAGGTAAGATGACCGTTAGTGGACAAAAGCCTCTCATTATTATTATTTCACTTTTATGCTTCAATCAGGCCTATATTCGCATTTGGATGATACCAATCAAATGGCTTTTTTAGGGACTGGCCTTTTCCTTGAGGCAATCCTTGGGATTCAAAAGAGAGAGAAGGAACTTTTGTGTCCTATGCCGTCATCACTAACCATTCCCCTTCTCTTTGCATTTCTTGATCGGTTGATTCCTTTTTCTTTCATGCAAAAGGTTCCCCCACCGGCCTGAAAGAAAGAATGGTTTTTAGATAGAGCGTTGGCTATGGCGCCATTTGCGAAGGAATGGGTTTATGTTCTTTCTTTACTACTATGCTATTTCTCTCCTCTCGGACGTGATTCGTATTTTATGCTCTTATCGGATTGGGTGCTTGATTCCTTAGTTGAGCTAATGATTTAGATGCGGAATCTGAGCTAATGGCTCACTTCACTATCTTAAGTGGAGCTAACTATAGGCCAAATATACTGCAATCACCCAGACCTTTCTAATACTGAAAACCTGTATATGAAATTTCTTCAGTTGCTTACTCGGCCTAATCAAGCCTGACCGAACACCCGAAATAAGTTCTTTCTCCATCTAACGGGAACGGACTAAGAACGGGGAGACATTCTTCATAGAGAAGATCCCTAAGAAATTTCACGATAACTGAAGAGGGAATGCGGAATTACTACTTTTATAAGACTAAAGACTTGGAAGGCATTCCGAGTTCGCCATAACACAGTCTTAGGGTCACTACGAGCTGGACTCGTCATGAAACTCTCTTATTTTTTGAGAAATGATGTGTGCTAGCCTCCCTACCATTGGCCTATCCGCTTCCAAAGCTTATCCTTTATCAACTAAAAATAGTACAAAGGAAAAGACAAGGCTGCTCCCAGATCGACAAGGGGAGAAGAAGAAAGTCTCTTCCCAGCTAAGTCCTATGCTGAGTAGGAAAACTAGCCTCTCTCCTTAGTGGTCTACGATCCCCAATGCCTTACTACTAGCCCTTGGGCTTGACTTATGCTTTTATTCAAGCTAACTAGACAGGTAGGCAATCCAATTCCCAACGTAGATTCAAGTAAGTCAAGCATGTCTATTCTCTATTACACGCATTGGGGCTATTTCCCTAAAGGAGGTTTTTTCTGTTAGGTTAGCGCTTGCTAGTTCAATCTCTCTTACTAGTATAGAGAAAAGAAGTCTACCTTTATCTGTACTAGAGCATACGGGGAATCAAATCTAAAAACCAATATATGAACAAGAGAGTAGACGGGGTAATAAAAAGTAAATCAATCGAATAACTAGTCCTTCCTTTCTTTCTCTTTCCCCATTTCAGGTTTTAGAAGAGTTAGTTTCGTGCAGGGCACCTTTAATAATTTTCCCCTTTCTTTTATGGCTTGCTGGCTGGATTATCTATCTTCAAGGCGCTTATTTTAAACAAAGTACAGAGAGAATTTAAGGTTATCACACTTTATTGTGATGATTTATAGACAACCGGGGTATCAATGTACTTCACGGCTAACTGAAACCAGTGCAGATAATTCCTTTTTCGAATGAAAGGTGATAGGGGGAGTACCCTAAGGAAGCAAGAAGGGAGGATTTTCTTTACTTTACCGCTAGAACCTTCCTTTCACGAGTAAACCCGGGCACGAGCCTACCTTGGTTGAACCAAAAAGGGGTACCGGTGTACCTACCATTACCATATAGGGAATGAACTGAGTTAGAGGCATATGCTTCCTTTACTGATAGCCGGTACTGAACTATCCGAAAGCCCTCTAAAAGGCTAAAAATGAAGTATTGGATGATCTGCGGAATGAGAAACTGCAACAATTTCCTGACCAAAGTCTTACCCTTTATTTCCCTTCCGATTGGCATTATCACACCACCATCACCAGATTCAATAGTTTCTCCTAGACCGATTCCAAGACCTGACCAGGTTTGAAAGTTCAAGCAACCTTGATCAACTATAGGAAAGTACTAGTTTTTCAAAGTGACAAGGACTTCGCGTGAAAGCATTGATTTTCGGTCTCATGGTGGCAAAGAAAAGAGGAAGCGCTCTTGTTCTTGTTGCGCGGACTCCACAATAAAGAAAGATGGAAGACAGGAAGCTCATTAGCAAGGCCGTCTCATAGTCACAACTTGTCTGTTGTTTCAAGCTTCCAAAACAAGCAGAAAAACACAATGTCAGTTCAGCAGCTTGAAGTTCATCTCAATAAAATGTCAGGTCAGTCACATGACTCATCCTGTTAGTCGAGCATAGCTAACTCTACCATGAAGCTACGCTGCACCTACACTGACGTGACTTGCAAACAACGCTGACGCTATATAGCCATATAGGCAATGCTCGAGACCACCCCCATTCGCTTCAGAGTCTTAGGCGTAGCTCTTCTAGTCAGAGAAGAGTTCAATTGCGAACCTGTGCACTCCTATCCTATTGTTGCTTTTATCATGATAGGGAATCGTGCGATTCATTCTACTCCCGTACTTTCTCCNATCTCAATAAAATGTCAGGTCAATCACATGACTCATCCTGTTAGTCGAGCATAGCTAACGCTACCATGACGCTACGCTGCGCCTGCACTGACGTGACTTGCAAACAACGCTGACGCTATATAGCCATATAGGCAACGCTCGGGACCACCTCCCTTCGCTTCAGAGTCTTAGGCGCAGCTCTTCTAGTCAGAGAAGAGTCCAGTTGCGAACCTGTGCACTCCTATCCTATTGTTGCTTCTATCACGATAGGGAATCGTGTGATTCTTTCTATCCCCGTACTTTCTCGCTCTTATGGAGTTGTATTCCCTAGGTTATGCAGTTATCTTCCCTGGCCTGACAGTAGTCAAGGGAAAATCACTTGAGCTTTTTCGCCTTTTCTCCTTCTTTCCGGAGCGCACTAACGGAAAACCTGAGATAACTCTTAGCTGCTGTGGAAGTTAGCATCTTAAAGAAACTAAGTGTTTGTTGCTCCTTCTCTTATAGTTAGATAAGGCACTAAAAGCATACCTTATCTCAAGGGCATGAGTACACTCATTTCACACTCAAACTCTCATACTGTGTGTTCTGTGTGCTTTCAAGCAATAAGACTTCTTGCTAAATGAACCACTGCTGACGAAGTGCCCCATACTCGCACTAAGGGGTAACTTGAGATAAGGTATAGGAGCAGTCTGATTATTTCCACTTGAGTCGACTTAAGTCTTTCTCTCCTAGTACATTCTTGACTCTAGTAAAGAGAAAGAATATCTCCCTACCCTACTGCGGGAAAAAGAACTTTCTATTCCCCGTGCTACAAAACAAACAAACTTATCTAAGCACTAAAAGCAACAATAAGGAATGGAATGAGAGAAGATATATTGCAGATCACTTTTCACTTTCTCGTCAGTACAAACCTTGTCCTTGGTTCTATCAGCAATGGTGTCTCCTCTGATTCTTCCCCTCTCTAGTATAGATCAAATCACAGAATCTCTGTATGTATGCGCTGAAGAGCTATATCTCCCGGACGAAAGACTTCTAAACCCTGATTTTCAGAATGGCAACAATCGACTTATTTCTGTCTTGCAGCTTCTTGTAATACTGCCCTATTTTCAAGTGAATCTCTATTTCAACTGCATTCCCTATTGCAAAGAAATCAACCTCGGTTCTTTCTATTGATAGGTTAGTTTGATGTAAGGTGTGAGCCTCTTCAGTTGCAGTGAAAGTTCCTGACTCTCTGGTGCTATCCCCCCTTTTTCAGCCTGACATTACAAAGGTAGACTTCATCCAACAGACGCACTGCTTTCTTTTTAGTTTTCTAATCTTCTGTCAAAGAAATACAAGTAGCAGTCTCAGGTCAAAGGAATCAAGGAAGAATTTCTTCTGATATTGCGGTTACTCTTTCAAAATCTCATCTTGAGACCTAAGTATTCCATTCTCTTCATCAAGAAAGATCGAGCAGAATAGAAGCCTTGACTTTAAGCTTAGATATTTAAAAAAAAAAAAGGGAACTAAGGCAACTTTTAGGTGCAGGGAAAAAAAAGGCTAGCGAACCTCTTTCCAGGCGGTACAATACAAAGGGCGAAGCTCGACTAGGTTACTTTGAGTGACCTTCATGGAGGGTGTTTTGGTGTTAACGAGTTCAGAAAGAATGTTAAGGATGAATAATAGACAAAGACAAAGACAAAGGAAAGAGGAGATGGAGCTGACCTCGCTGCTGACCTGGGATCAAGCTTGCTAACCTTCGGCCATGGTGACTAGTGACGAGAGAAGATCTCATGCGCCATGATTGAGGTTATAAGAGTCCTATTTAGTTTAGGGATTTAGGGACTAGGCCTGTTGAGGAACTGAGATAATTCTTCTTAGTATTATTATGTCGGGTATGTCTTTGGCCAAGCCCATGGATTGACAAATCTTCCAAACCCAGGGAATGAGACCTTGGATGGTGCCAAGAGAGAGAAAGGGCATTCTAAAGATAATTGTTGTCGACATGCTCTTATCTCTTTTCTCTATTGAACCCTCTTCCAGTGAGAGTCACACAAGGCTTCCCTTGTAGTCTTTGGTATGGATACCGAATTAGAAGTGGATATAAAGGCCTTGTAGGTGGATGACAATTTTGGATAGGATTCCGGCTTGTCTTAGTCTTTTAGCATATGTAGTCATCCTCCTTCCTACATGCATGCATCCTCGAGAATTACTTGTTGGTTTGGGATGAAGCCAAGCCAATACATATGATAGGTGAACGATTATAGCATCAAGCAGCGCAACCCGGTTCTATTTGACTAATCCCGTGCTCCTCCAAGGAGAGAGTTGTTCTTTTGAGTTATATATGTTGCTTATGAGGCCACGGTTGGTATTGTTATGAGTTATGTTATTTCGTTGGGTTGTGCATATATTGTAAGATGTGTTTCTGGGGCTCTCTGACAGGTGGATAGGCCTAGTTACAAAAGAAACTCTGGTGAAATTTTTGGAAATCTAGTGAGTTAGTTAAATTTGGGGTTGTTGATGGGTGGTATGGAAAACTAAGTTGCATAAGTGGCTAATAGTGGTCCTTGACCCTCATTCGAGGACGAATGCTCTTAAGTGGGGGAGGATGTAAGGCCCCATAAAAGTTTTCCTAAAAACCAGGATTTTATGATGCCGAGCTAGGCATAGAGGTCAATAATAGTAGAAATGCGGTTCGTACCTTTTGGATTGAACAATGCGTTAAATAGATGAAGGAAAATATTTTTCAGAAAAGGCATTTTTGTGGCCCACTATACGGTCGCGGAATCACTCTGCGGACTGCAGAATTGCCGCATAGTGAGGCAACCATTCTGGCCAATTTTGATGTCATTTTTGTGGCCCATTATGCGATTGCAGATCTATTTTGTGGGCCGCACTTTGATCACATATCCAACTTTGGGATTTGTCATGTGGGAGTTTTGTGGCGCATTATGCGACTGCAGAACAAGTCTGTGGACCGTAGATTGGTCGAATACCAAAGTAGAAAAATGCCACGGGTCGAGGGTGATTATGCGGCTCATGTGCGGACCGCAGAAGAATTATGCGGTCGCATATGCGACCGTAGATCTGTGTCGGGGCTCCTATTTTCTTATTTTTAAACCCGACTATATCTATTTAAAACACCCATTTTAGACCATTTTGAACCTATTTTCTGATATTTCTAGAGTGAGAGAGAATCCTAGAGCGAGGAACTAATCTTCACCAAATTATTCTTCAATTATCACTTAAAACCTTGAAGATTATCAAGAGAGGCACCTAAGTCTTTTTCCTAAGAGGTAATATTTCATCACCTCAACTCTTAATTCCAAAACATAGCTATAATAGGCCATTAGTAAGATAATTTAGGGAGATGAGGGTGAGTACCTTGCATGCATGTGTTCTTAAGGTATGTGGGGGAGTTGTAAATCAAAGATAAAAAATAATGGGGAATGGGTTGGTGTAATCTTTCATAAAAAAGGTCCATGAAACCTTAATAAACACTTAGTGTTTGATAGAATGCTCAGGTGAGCTAGGATTATGATCGTTTTCCTAATTATGGGTTCAATTATGTGTGTGCTTAATGATATATGTTCATAATTGTACTAAATGATTATCATATCATCTTTCCCTTCGAGGATATGCATAACAATGTGGAGTATGGAAAGGTTAAGACTTCATGTCAAAATCAAATAAAAGTTGTTGTGCCAATCTGTATGAAAGACCTCTATGTGCTTGGGATTTTCCAAGTCTTTCCCTTACGTGTACAAATGCTTTACATGATAGGTATTATTGATGTTGATGATAATGCTATGGAATGTGTAGAAAGGGAAACATAAGTTGTAAAATACGGCCAAGTACCAAGAACGACTTAGTAAATAAGGCCACTCGTGCCAATGTATCGAAAGATGGGAAAGAAATGTAAAGTGAGATGATTGATTGGAAGGATGATGTCTCAAATGAGATGGCCTAGACGATCGGACCGTGATAGGACGCCATGCCGCACACATGGTGGTAATTGTGCTGGAAATAAGAACTAAAATTGTGGATATTGTTGATGTATCAAATTAAATGACCAAGTCGATCGGGTCGAGATCAGACTCTGTGAAAGAACGCGGTGTCATTGTGGATTGTGGCATCTGGCACTAAAGATTACCAACATAATAAGATGGAATTGATTGAGAATTTATGTGACCCTTACTTGATGTTTTAGTATTGTTTGAAGCTCTTATTGAACTCATGAATGTTTTTCCCCTTGTATTATTGTTCATTCTATTGAGATGGTGTTTTAGCTTTACATACTAGTACTATTCGACAGTACTAACGTCCCTTTTTGCCGGGGGAGCTACATATTTAAATGGATGTAGGTTATTCCATAGTAGGCAGTGTTGATCGCAGCTAGTGGTGCATCCTCTTCTCATCAGTCTTGGTGAACCCCATTTCATCCCAGGTTCATGTATTGTATCTCTTGTGCATATTTTTCCCACGTTTTGAGGTATCGCCGACATTATTATAACTATCCTTTTGTATCCTTAGAGGCTCCGTAGACATTACGTGGGTTGTGTATGGGTGCTAGAAGGGTCAGACAGATAATGTGTTTTTTGGACCCTTGTTCCACTAAATCGTTAAGTGCATGTATTTTGGGAACTTAAATATGATGAAGCAAAATGAAACGAAACGAATTAGTAATTTTAATGCATATGATCTTTCCACTGTTTAACTAATGGTAACACGCATTCTCTTGATCATAAGCGAGTTGGGTAGGAAGTGTCTAACAGGATTGCTCGACCGAGTTCATCCAGTCGAGCGCCGATCGCGCTCCTCGAGGTTGGGGCATGACAGTATATGGCTAGAAACTGAGAGTTACATTGGACGGTGTCGAGACTTGTGGCATTTTTATATCATTAGGGATTATGCATTTCAGTATCAAGAAGGTGAAAGAAACATTTTTAGGTTCACATAAGGTCTCTCTAGAGTGGGTGTCTCGGTTGTGGTGCTTCGAGGTTCTTAAGAGGGAAGTCAGTGACTTATGGGCCTTAGGGCGTTGTGGTTTTATATTAGGGTCTCTTGTATGGTGAATTTTGGTTAGGGATCATGGTGTTCTAGCAAGGAGAAGTATCAATTTTAAGGCAATTTGGAAAGGACTTGGAGAAATAGGACAACTTGGTAGTAGGTTGGATCAGCACTGTAATGGATATGATTGGTTCTTTGGGCACTTATGACGTGGCTAGTCTTTACAGGTGTTTCGTGGAAATGCTCTTGGGTTTTGGCAACCTACGTGGCTGGGTTTAGTTAGGGATATTCGATTATGATAGCTTGGTTATGTTCAAATGGGTTCGAAGAGTTCTCAATTGTTTTTACCAAGGTCCGAGGGGTATATTTCCTACTGGCGTGAGGAGCATGTGGTGTATAGTGAATTTTTCCTAGATGAAATCAAAGGGAAGGTCCTTTTATAATTGAGTATGTAGTTGATTGTGACTCGGAGTGTACTATGACGTTCTCGTGTTTTTCATATGATGGCATGGTATATGAGGTGTATTATGTGGGATTGAGATTTACGTGAGCGAGATCACAGTTCTATTTTGGAAGGGAAGGTCAAAAAATTCGTAGGCAGCATGGACGTTTTCAGATGACTAGGTAAATGAGATTACTATTTGGTATGGCTTGATGAGAGTATACATTTCAGAAGGGGAAATGCGTTTTGATGTAAGGATACTTCACTTGTATTTCGGCACTCTTCTGGTTGATCGACTGTTGATATTCAAATTTTGCTATATGGTATGGAAGAATTTTAGAAGTATTCATCATGGGATGATCGTGTATGAGAGATGTGTTAGACATTCTCCTAGTGGAGTTGGGATCAGATATGGTGATTCATGTGTTCTATGGACTTAGAGACTGGGAGTTCTCAGGAGCAGACTGTTTCATGGTTGGGGACTGTGAAGTCATGGCCGAAGCTGGCCAGATGATACTATGCGTTATGATTCAGTCAATTGTGGGCTTTCGAAGGTTTATTTATCTATTTGTGGGTGCCCGGAGCTGATTTGGGGGTCCATTGGTAGTCCCAATTAGGATGTGTATTCTACACCGAGTTGGATTTGTTGGCTCCATAATGATATTGTTGAGGAAAGTGTCATTCGGTTGTTGCTGAGCTTATTCGTGTTCTAGAATTTTCTGTGAGTTACTCTTCTATGCTACGAGGAATGGTGATTCGTTGGTTTTAGGCACACATGATGCGGTTCTATTGTGGTCTTATAGAGGAATTTGAGGGAGATGGGTATGGGTATTGCATGATTGAGGCGTATTGGTTATGTTTTTTCGGGTTTTGTGTGGCATTGTGTCATCTGATTCTCCGTGGTTATGGTAATGCAATTTGGGTACTTGATGTCAAATTTTGCGTGGTTATTGATTTTGAGCAGGGTGACTCGATATATATGATATGGACCAGCGTTTGGATGGGTCGCACATCGCAGCGGAGTTATTGAAGTATGAACCTTTGTGTTAGAGTCGGGTGATGGTTCTATGGTGTGTGATGGGTTCTTAATATTGCGTGGTGGTGAGATTGCGGATGGTTCTCTTGATTGAGCCATTTTCGCTATTTAGTACATTTGGATTGTTGCTTATTGGTGCATGGATTGCACAGTTCGTGGGTCAGGGTAGTATTGGTGTTGTGTATCAGTAGAGTAGTTGGTATTTGATAAGATGAAGTCGTCAGATCTAGGATGGGTGCTATCGGATTTGATTGTGGTATATTTGGAAGGATAATATTGGAAGTTGTCTTAGGAATTGTCTATAATTCTTGTTGAAAGAGAGGGAGCTCTACGACTTGTTGATTTGATGAATGGGTATGATTTTCTGCATGTTCTTTCATTATTGACAGTGTACGAAGGTTTTAGAATGAGGTTTTGTTAGGTATGAGGTTTATTACCGGGATTGGGTTGTTCAAAACAGTTACTGTGATCAGAGATTTTGTTATGGGTATTTGAGTTGTGGGGTATATCATGTGATTGTAGCTTGGGTTATGGCTGCAGTTTGGTACAACTTCTTCAGACTTATACAACGTGTAGGTTGCGAGATTTCGATCTTATAAGAAAATTTTGGATGTTCAAAAATTGATTCTAAGGCTTATGGGCTAGGTTGAATTGAGAAATTTCAATTATGTTGTGTTATACGACCTATATGGGATAGGGTGACGTGGGATCACCCCCAGGTATGTGCATGGTAAGGTTATACGGTGGTTTGGCAGCTTTGGGAACAACTCTTGGCATGTTCGAGGATGAAGATATGTTTAAGTGCGGGAGAATGTAACAACTCGACCGGTCGTTTTGAGCATTCTCACTTCTCTCGGTAGTTTACGAGCATGAGTAGCTCCTAATGATGTATTATGACTTATGTGGATCGTCGGCTTTGGTTTTCAGGTGATTTGGAATCGGTTTGGAATAATGAATTTCATTGTTGAAGCTTTTAGTTGAAATAGTTGACCAAGTTTGACTTTTTGTGAATATGACCCTGGAACGGAGTTTGGATGGTTCCACTAGGTATGGATGGTGATTTTGGACTCGGGCGTATGCCCAGATTTGCATTTGGATGTTTAGAAGGTTTCGGCACAAGATGGCAAAAATTGGAAATTTGAAGGTTTGAAAAGTTAATAAATTTGACCGGAAGTTGACTTTGAGTATATCAGATTCAAATTTGGGTTCCGGGAATTGGAACAACTTTGTCATGTCATTTGGGACTTGTGTGAGAAATTTGGGTTCATTCCGGGATGATTTGATATGTTTCGGCGCGAGTTTTGGAAATTGAAAGTTCAAGGTTCATTAAGTTCGATTTGAGGTGCGATTCATCGTTTCGATGTTGTTATGTGTGTTTTGAGGCCTCGAGTAGGTCCATGTTATTTTATGGGACTGGTCTATATATTTGGATGGGGTCCCGAGTGGCTCGGATGAATTTTGGATGAGGTTCAGATCATTTTCGTTTCATGTTGCATTGCTGAAAACTGCTGCACCTACTGTTTCCGCATCTGCAGAAGAATGGACGCAGATGCGGATAGTTGGTCGCAAAAGTGAAGGAAGGCTTGGTTGGGGATCATCGCAGATGCGGAGGAAGAGGCGCACCTGCGTGTGCGCAGGAGCGGAAGCTGTGATCGCAGAAGCGCGTTTGTGCGCAGAAGCATGTTTTGTCTCGCACATGCGCTTGCATAGAAGCGGTGCATGTTGCGCAGGTGCGGATGAGCAGACCTCCAATGTTTTCTGTAGGAGCGAGAATTTTGTCGCATAAGCGACGCCACATAAGCGACCCTTTGTTCGCAAAAGCGAAAATCGCTGGGCAGAAGCTATATAAAAATCGGGGGTTTTGGTCTTTCTTCATATTTTGAGACATGGGACTCGGATTGAGGCGGTTCTTGTAGAAAATTTCATCACAAGGATTGGGGTAAGTGTTCTCTACTCGATTTTTGTTATATTTCACGAATATATCTTCATTTTTGGCAATTATTTGATGAATTTTAAAGAGAAATTGAGGGCTTTAGCCTAAAGTTTCATCATATGAATTTTGAGTTTTAAACATCGAATTAGAGTCGGATTTGAGTGAAACTAGTATGGTTGGACTTGTAATTGAATGGTTTGTCGGATTTTGTGAGATTTGTTGGGTTCCGAGGAGGGCCCAGGTGGATTTTTGGCCGGTTTTGGATTTTGATTAAGGAATCAATCTTTATCTTTTGGAATTGTTTCTTTGGGGTTTATTTGATGTATTTGAGTTGCTTGTATCTAGTTTTGATCCATTCGGAGGTCTCTACATGCGTGATGGAATCTTTGAAGCATCGCTTGGCTTGATCGGTATTGGTATTGGCTCGTTCGTGAGGTGACTGACATGCTTTGTGACTGGCGTGTGGGCGTGCACCATGTGAATTAGGACTCTGTTGCTTCTATGGTAATGTTTAGTGGTCCTACTTTTCCGATATCCGTGTTTCCACCATGTGATAAAGTAGTTAAGCTGTCAATCATGTAAGATATCATGCTTAGGCATTATGTTGATACTTTTTAGACCCATAGTGGTCATTTATTACTGTCATCTCACTGATTTCATTGATATTTCGTACTCAATAATATCCATGCATTCATACCATAACTCAGTCTCAGATATTATTTATTGTTGCACATATCATCGTTGTTGGGCTAGTTTCATGACATTGTGAGCCCTTGAGTGAGACTGGAGAGATTGATGACTGAGTGAGGCCGAGGGACTGAGTGAGAGTGACATTTTGGGATCGGGTTGCACGCCACAACATATTAGACTGATTACATTTTATGGGATCGGGCTGCACGTCACAGCGATATATTGATTATATTTTATGGGATCAGGTTTCACGCTGCAATGATATATTGATTACATTTTATGGGATCGGGTTGCACGCCTGAGCGATATAGAGCTTGGGTTTAAGGAGCCCCTCCGGAGTCTGCACACTCCCAGTGAGCCCAATCAACTATATATATGTGGATCGGGTGGCACGCCGCAGTGAGTATTGTACAACACTGAGTGATTGAGTGTTCTGAGCATTAAGCATAGTGAGAGAGGATGCGAGACAGTGAGATTGAGTACTATGAGAGTGTGAGTACATGAGCTCATCATCAAGATGCATTGCATTTGATATGCGTACTTGAGATACATGCATAGAGATGCATTTCCTTCTGCTGCCCAGTTTTGGGACATTTATAATCTTACTTGTATCTTGACATGTAGGCATAGAGACGTACTTTCCTTATGCTATCTGAAAATAAAACATCTTACTTATTGTTGAAAGGATTTTTGGGAAAAATCGATGTTTTCAAACTTACTCATATTTTGGCATATTTGGTAAAAGATTTGAGTTTTCACTAAGATACTTGAAAAGCATGCACATTTCTAGGACTGTGAGCGAGCTGAGCATCTTACTTCTGAGATACCTCTTTTATTACATGTATTATGCTGTTATGAACTGTGGTGGAATATTGATATTGTACCCAACCTTGTGTTAGCTCATCACTACTTTCAACCTAAGGTTAGGTTTGTTACTTACTGAGTATATGGGATCAGTTGTACTCATACTACACTTCTGCACCTTGCGTGCAGATGTTGGCTGCGGATGTTGTTGTGTTCGATGTGAGCTGGATTGAAGATGTATCTGCGTCCCGATTGTAGCTACCCCTTGTTTGTGGTAGCTCTAGATCTATAAAACTCTGTTTATGTACTTTTCAAATAGACGATGTATTATTTCGTTTTAACTTTGTAAATTCTATTCTTAGACGCTCATGATTTGTACTACTAGTCCTTAGGAAATGTATAAAATTAAGTAAATTACTATCATTTATTTGTCTTGTTAATATCATTGTAATTTGATAGTTACTAGTTGGCTTACCTAGCGGGTTGGGTTAGGTGCCATTGACTAGTAGATTTGGGGTCGTGACTATGTCATGAAGCATTAGGGTTCATGAAAAGGTTTGTTATTGCTCAACCTATGATTGATAAACACACGTGATGATTATTCTGACTCTGTATGAGATACTATCTTTGTCTATTAACTCATGCATAATAGCATTAAGAATCTCATGGTCTCAAGGTGTTGGGCTTTAAGCTTAGTGTAGCTTAATTTTAAGCTTGGCGTAACTTAAAGAGGGTGAATGGGAAATGGAGGGAAAATGAAATATTTGAGTTTCCCTCCTTGGCAAAGGGATATTGTCCCATATTGGAGGAAGAAAAGACTTTTGATGGGTATATATATACAATTTCTCTTCTTCTAGCTCTTAAAGAGTTAAGAAGAAGGCAAGCCTCGCGTCGTCGTCGTCGTCGTCGTCATCGCTCGCTCGGCTCGACTTCAGCTTCAGATTCAGATTCGGATTTGATCAAAGATCGATTGTTGATTAATATTTTTGGACAAAATTCCTTTCGATTATTTAATTAATTAATATTATTAATAAACAAAAATTCAATCCGGAATAACCCATGACCCACGACCCAGTTTGGTCCCGTCCGTTTTCTTTCCCGAATTATTTTTAAATCCGTTTTCTGTTTTTTCCCCCCGCAATATTCCCACCTGTTCCAACAACTATTGTTGTTCTGAAAGGTTGCTAACCTTTTCAGAATCAGTACCAAATGGTCTATAAATATGCCTAGAATCCCAGAATTTTTTACTTACTAAATTTTCTGATTATCTTCTTCTTCTGCACAATATTTTCCAATATGTTTTACGACCATTGAGTAGTTCGCTGTTCACAGGAGATTTTGATACCAATACGCTGGTGAGTTAAATCGTTTTATCCTAGGAGGATAATATTCCAACACCTCGGGTACTTGAGGGGAATAATTTCCTTAAGGACACTCTGTGCATTCAATGAGCTCGATTTATTCCTATACTGTTTTTCAGAATTTATTTTGTTAAATTGGTGTTACTAACTTTCTATTGATATTTCAGAAAGTTTAATGGTTTAATTATTTATTACAACAATACAGATTGGATAACAATCTTGAGGAAATTATTTTTATTATACTCTGTATTCTGTTTGTGGAGATTAAAACCTGTGTGGTTTTCTACTGCTTCTGAATTTTACTATCCTTATTTGAAGATATAAAAACTTCATCAGAGTATTGAAATTCAGAAAACGATTTGAAGAACATAAAAACTTCATCGTCTTCTTTGAAACGATATATAAAAACTTCAGTTTTTATTTATTATACGTACTGTTTATTTTTAATTATAGTATTGTTTACTGTTCTGGTTTTGCCATTAATTAAACTCTTCTGTTGTTGACAGTGGAAAAATGGCAATTGATAACGGAAATTCTTCCGCGACTGTTGCGGCAACGACGATAGCCTCGTCAAGCTGAACTGTTGTTCCACCGGCAGAGAAATCGGGGAAATTTTCTGGAGCCAACTTCAAAGGATGGAAGCAAAGGGTGTTCTTCTGGTTTACTACACTTGGTATGCAGAAATTCACTAGTGAAGAACCTCCAGTGCCTGCTGCGGACATGCCAGACAACGAGAAATTCATGATTGTTGAGGCGTGGAAGCAAGCAGATTTTCTTTGCAAAGGCTATATCTTAAGCGCTTTAGATGATGACTTGTACAATGTGTACAGTGCGATGAATACTTCGAAATAATTATGGGACGCAATTGAGAAGAAGTACAAGACGAAAGATGCATGCTTGGAGAAGTTCGTGGTTGCGAAGTTTCTAGACTATGAAATAATAGATAGCAAAACTGTGGGAACCCAAGTTCAGGAGCTTCAACTTATTTTTCACGACCTTATTGATGAAGGTATGGTCGTGAATGAAGCATTTCAAGTGGCTACAATTATTGAAAAGTTGCCTCCTTCGTGGATAGATTTCAAGAACTATCTTAAGCAAAAGCGCAAAGAAATGAAGTTGGAAGATCTTGTGATACGTCTCAAGATTGAGGAAGACAACAAAACAGCCAAGAAGAAGTCTCGTGGAAATTCACGATCATGGGGGATAATATCGTTAGGAGACTGCTCCAAAAAGTAAGAAGAGGAAGAGGTCTTCTGGACAAACTAAGGAGCAGAACAAAAAGAAATTCAAGGGCAACTGCTACAATTGTGGAAGAGTTGGTCATAAAGCCCCTGATTGTCGTCTCCTGAAAAAGGATAAGAAGAAGGTACAAGCCAATATAGTGGAGAAGAATGATGACATTGATGATCTTTGTGCAATGCTTTCGAAATGCAACATAGTTGGAAATCCGAAGGAGTGGTGGATTGACTTTAGAGCCACTCGAGATGTTTGTGCTGTCAAAGAAGCATTTGCGACTTACTCTACTGCTGGTCCTGAAGAAGATATTTCCATGGGAAATAATGAAACAACCAAGATTGAAGGTGAAGATATTCCTGAAGATGACTTCAGGCAAGGTGTTAACGCTCAACAACGTTTTTCATGTTCCTACTATTAGGAAGAATTTAGTTTCTACTTCTTTACTTGTGAAGAATGGATTGAAATGTGTATCTGTTTATGATAAATTTGTTGTAAGCAAGAATGAAATGTATGTTGGAAAAGGCTATCTCACGGAGGGACTTTTCGAACTCAATGTAATGGTTGTTGACAGTATGAATAAAATTTCAGATTCTTCGTATTTATTGGAATCAAATGATTTATGGCATATTTGTTTAGGACATGTCAATTATAAAACCTTGTAGTAGTTAATTAATTTAGAAGTATTACCTAAATTCGATTGTAATAAATCAAAATGTCAAATTTGTGTTGAATCTAAGTTTATAAAACATCCTTATAAGTCTATTGACAGGAATTCAAATCCTTTAGACTTAACTCATACTGACATTTGCGATATGAAGTCGACACCATCTCGAGGTGGGAAAAAGTATTTTATTACTTTTATTGACGATTACACTCGATATTGTTGTGTTTATTTGCTTAATAAGGGTGAAGCAATTGAAATATTTAAGCAATACAAGAATGAAGTGGAGAGTCAATTGAATAAAAAGATCAAAATGATTAGAAGTGATAGAGGTGGAGAATATGAAACTCCGATTGCAGAAATATGATCGGAATATGGAATTATCCATCAAACTACTGCACCTTACACACCTCAATCCAACGGAATTGCGGAAAGAAAAAATCGAACATTAAAGGAAATGATGAATTCTTTATTAATAAGTTCCGGATTATCGCAGAGTTTATGGGGGGAAGCTATCCTTACAGCTAACCGAATACTCAACAAAGTACCCCACAACAAAATACAAGCTATTCCATATGAGAAATGGAAAGGAAGAAAACCTAACTTGAAATATTTCAAAGTGTGGGGGTGTCTAACAAAGGTACAATTTTCTTTACCTAAAAGGGTTAAAATCGGACCAAAAATAATAGATTGCATTTTCATTGGATATGCTACAAACAGTAAAGAATGTTGGTTTATGGTTCATAAATTTGATAATCCCGAGATTCATGTTAATACGGTAATAATCATATGATGTTGAATTCTTTGAAAGCATCTACCCATATAAAACTGAATGCGAGTCGTTAAGTGAAAGACCTAAACGACCTCGGGAAGAACCAAAGGAAAATACTCCAAGTGTAGAAGATCCAAGGCATAACAAGCGTCAAAGAACATCTACCTCCTTTGGACCAGATTTTGTGACATGCTTTCTTGAAAATGAACCTCAAACTTTTAAAGCAGCTATGATGTCTTCTGATTCAGCATTTGGAAAGAGGCAGTCAATAGTGAGATTCAATCAATTTTGGATAACCATACATGGGAATTGGTTGATCTTCCTCCGGAAAATAAGCCTTTAGGTTCGAAATGAATCTTTAAACGAAAAATGAAAGCTGATGGCACTATTGACAAATATAAGGCAAGACTTGTTGTCAAAGGTTATAGACAAAAAGAATACCTTGATTACTTTGACATTTACTCGCCATTAACGAGGATAACATATATTAGGGTATTAGTGGCACTAGCGGCCGTGTATGGTCTTGAAATCCATCAAATGGATGTTAAAATAGCTTTCTTAAATGGAGAATTGGAGGAAGATATTTACATGGAACAACCTGAGAGTTTTGTGGTTCCTGGTAAAGAAAAGAAAGTGTGCAAACTTGTTAAGCCGCTTTATGGACTTAAACAAGCACCCAAGCAACGACATGCCCAAATTGACCAAACAATGTTGGCAAGTGAATCAACGATTGTGACAAATGTGTTTACATTAAAAACACTCCAGGTCATGAAGTCATTGTTTGTTTATATGTTTATGACATGTTGATAATGAACAAAAGTATGGCAGATATAAATGCTACAAAGCGCATGTTGTCTAGCAAATTCGATAAGAAAGACTTAGAAGTTACCGATGTAATCTTAGGAATCAGAATTCACAAGACTCCACAAGGTGTAGCATTATCACAGTCTCACTACATTGAAAAGGTACTTGACAAGTTCGAGTATTTGGATTTCAAAATTGCCAAAACTCCAATTAACGTGAGTTATGCACTTCAAAAGAATGAAGGTGAAAATGACTCACAACTGGACTATGCAAGAGTATTGGGAAGTTTGATGTATATCATGAATTCTACGCGACCAGATATAGCACGTGCTATTAGAAAACTGAGTCGGTTTACAAGTAATCCCAATCAAATACATTGGATGGCAATGAAACGAGTTTTGGGGTATATGAAACATACCCAAAATTATGCTTTGCATTATAACAAATATCCCTGATCGAGGGATATAGTGATGCAAATTGGATCACTGAATCATCTGAAGTTAAATTCACGAGTGGATATGTTTTCACAATTAGGGGTGGAGCAGTGTCTTGGAAATCATCCAAACAAACGTGCATCACCCGTTCTACAATGGAATCTGAATTCATAGCTTTAGATAAGGACGGTGAAGAAGCTGAATGGCTCCGAAATTTCTTGGAAGATATTCCATTTTGGCCCAAACCTTTGGCACCTATTTGTAGACATTGTGATAGTCAAGCGGCAATAGGCAGGGCTGGGAGTTTTATGTATAACGAAAAATCTCGTCATATACGACAGAGACACAATACCGTTAGACAACAACTCTCTAGTAGTTTTATCACAATTGACTACGTAAAGTAAAGAGATAACGTGTCGGATCCACTTATAAAAGGCCTATCTAGAGAGGCAGTTAAAAGATCATCAAAGGGAATGGGGTTAAGGCCTAGGACAAGTCATCATGGCGGTAACTCTACCTAGCAGACTGGAGATCCCAAGAGCTAGGTTCAAAGAGATCAAACAAAGTTATGAATGACGGTTCAACATTGTCAAATAACTCAACCCATTCTCGTGATGAAGACAATGTTCGAGAATCGAGGTAAAGCATTGAGGATTTTTGATGTGTCAATAAAGCTTAAAGTTTTTTAATGATTTGCTAAGTCTGGCAGGATATGATCAGGTAGTGTGTCTATAGGATTACATGTTTATGAATCACCTATATGAGTGTGAAGTGTAAGCCGCTTCAAGGAGAATAAAAATAAAGTCCCATTCTATAAGCACTCATGATACCAGGAAGCGTTCATGGCTGAATCGAATACAACCGTGAGAACTATAGATGGTTAAGGATTGATTGTGTGACTTATGTTGTCTAGGTATACAACAAAGCTCGACGGTTCAAAGATATCGAATCTACCGATTGACCGAGTATATCTGATATAAGTTCACTATGGAAAGTTCAAAGGGAAACCTACTTATCCAGATGCAATTAATTTTTGCATGTAAAACACACACGCGTCTGTGCATTCCTTTATTTTATAGCCATTCCCCATTCATGTAGGGGATTGTTGGGCTTTAAGCTTGGTGTAGCTTAATTTTAAGCTTGGTGTAGCTTAACGAGGATGAATGGGAAATGGAGAGAAAATGAAATATTTCAGTTTTCCTCCTTGGCAAAGGGACATTGTCCCATATTGGAGGAAGAAAAGACTTTTGATGGGTATATATACAATTACTCTTTTTCTAGCTCTTAAAGAGTTGAGAAGAAGGCAAGCCTCGCGCCGTCATTGTCGTCGCTCGCTCGGCTCGGTTTCGTCTTCGTCTTCGGCTTCGGATTCAGATTTGGGTTCGGATTTGGTCAAAGATTGATTGATTAATCTTTTTGAAAAAAATTTCTTTCGATTATTTAATTAATTAACGAAAATTCAATCCGGAATAATCCATGACCCGCGACCCGTGTTCCAACAACTATGGTTGTTCTGAAAGGTTGCTAACCTCTTCAGATCAGTGCCAAATGGTCTATAAATACGCCTAGAATCCCATAATTTTTACTTACTAAATTTTTTAATTATCTTCTTCTTCTTATTCCGCACAATATTTTCCAATGTGTTTTACGACCATTGAGTGGTTTGCCGTTCACCGGAGATTTTGGTACCAATACGCTAGTGAGTTAAATCGTTCTATCCTGGGAGGATAATATTCCAACACCTCGGGTACTTGAGGGGAATAATTTTCTTAAGGACACACTGTGCATTCAGTGGGCTCGATTTATTCCTATACTGTTTTTCAGAATTTATTTTGTTAAACTAGTGTTACTAACTTTCTGTTTCTGTTTATATTTCAGAAATATTAATGGTATAATTGTTTATTGCAGCAATACAGATTGGATAACACAAGGTTATTGTCTTCAATCACACTTTGGAAAACTTTTGTTAGACATGAACCAAATGATTTAAATAAATATTGTTTTTTTTATTTTTTTTATTTGTGTTTTAGAGTGTTGCTATATTGACACTTCTTTTAGATGCTTCCATATATTCCTATATTTAAAGTTTAAACAAAGACTTGGCATATTTATCGTTCTATCGTATTCTTTGATCAATAATTAAGAAAAGATTTCTTACATGTAGTCATGGAGTTTATGAGATCTTGGTGGCTTCCCTCTTACTTTACATACTCTTCTATGCTAATCAAACACTAATCACATTTTTCTTATTATCTCTTTGCTCTTTCTACTCATCTTGGTTGCAATGTGAAATTAAATGAAGCAGTGAAGAGTAACCTGGTCAAAAGAAACTGTGAAGAGAAGCCTACTACAAAATTATCGGAAGTAAAAATCTTTTCAATTTAGCAGGCGGGTTGTATCAATAGAGGAAAAGAAGAGATTCATGAGTTTTTATTAATAGAAGAAAAGAAGAGATTTCGGAGTCTTTTGCTGATCAAGGTGCCCTGAACTGGTGTCAATTGGTGATGATATCTTTACTATAGCTAATTGTTAGGACCGAAAAAATCAGGTGTTATGCGGGAACTAGTAACGCAATAATTAAACAACGATAAATCGGACAACAAACGAGAAATCTACCAAAAGAGACACAAACATTTAACGTGGTTCGGCCAATTGATCTACGTCCACAGCGGAGATGAGCAATCCACCATAATAAAAGAGAGTACAAAATATCGAGAGAATAACCTCACGAAGAGGCAAACACAAGTGACACACTAACACTTGTCCCGTAAAGTTTTCCCCCTAAACACGACTCTCAAACCCCATATGGCTACATTGTGGATGCTGCTGAATGAGAAGGAAGGATCTTCAATTTATAGAAGTCCAAACCTTTTCCTACAAGAAAAGAGACTAGGCAAATATGGAAGAATTATAATTTCCTTCTACAAGAAGGAAAACTCAATTATGGTAAATATGTTGTCCTTTCCTTCATGAGATAGGAAAACCAAATATGGAAAGAAATCAGGACAACCCCTAACAATTCTCCCTCTTGGCCTGAATTTTCTGACAAAATAAACTTCATCCACCTTCTTCATATAATCTTCAACAGGTCGCATCTCCAAATCTCCACCACAAAGTTTGTCTCATCGAGAGTAGCACTCGGGTCAAATTTCTCAAATAAAAATCTTGATTATCATCAAATAGGTTGCGGCTAGAACTGAACCCGCCAAGATGAAACTGTCTCAAACCTCGCTCTGATACCACTTTTATGTCGAGGAAGAGGAAAACCCGAAACTAAAGAAGATAAAAAACACCGAATTTTAACGTGAAAAACCTTCAAATCGAAGGTAAAAACTATGGGATCACAAAGATCCAAAAACTTCACTATAATAATAAGAGTGTTACAAAAGCTCTCCAAATTGACTGCACAACAAGTGTCAAATACGGAGCAATAATAGCAACGACAAATCAATTGAAAAAGAGGAGAAGCCACAAAATTGGAGCTGCTGTTCGAGGAACGAAATCAGATGCTACGAGCCTCCAAATCCGATCTCAGCCATTCAAATCCAAGAATAAGATGTTACGAGCACTCAATAAGAATTTCAGCCCGATCCAAAGCTTAACGAATCGATAAGCGTAATTTGAAGTTGGCTGGTCCAAATAAAAATCTGCAGCAAAACAAATACTTTTCTTCTCTCTTCTCTCTTGATGAAAGCTCTCTCAAAAATTACTCTTATGTGTTTAAGTATTTTAAAGACTTGTACCAATGAGTATAGAATAATTCTTCAAGGTTATCCTATTTATAGATAATGAGTGGTGCTTTCTCTTAAAGCCAAAACCAACTCTAAATAGGAATAAATACCGAATCCAATTCCAAATAGGAATTGAAACCAAAAGATAATAGGATTAGGACATTAGGACTTTGGCTGGAAAACATGGGCATGTGCCTAACAAACTCCCCCTCCAGCCAAGGGGCCAAATGTATCTTCAATTAGAGGAACTATTGACAAGCTTCATGCCTGCCAATTTTCTGCAAAATTCATGTTTATCTGCAACCACCGCCTTTGTCAGCATATCTGAAGGATTTTCATCAGTGTATCTTCTCAACCTCAAATAATTTCTCTTCCACTGTAATTCTTATCCTAGGATACATTCTATTTATATGTTTGGTCTTAGAATGAAAAGTGGAGTACTTGGTGAGGCAGATATCACTCTGATTATCACAAATATAAGATGTACCTTGGCTGCTCAAAGCCAAGATTATTAATAAACTCTTTCATCCATAATAGTTCTTTGGCACCTTCTGTGATAATAATATATTCGGCTTCTGTGATGGATAGAGCTATGCACTTCTGTAGTCTAGATTTCCAAGAAACAGCCCCCCCTACAAAAGTAATCAAATGACCGGAAGTGGATCTTGAATTATCAAGATTGCCTCCTAAATCAGAGTCTGTGTAACAAACAAGTTCAGGCTTGCCATTTCCAAAGCACATCTTCAAATTTGCAGTACCTTTCAAATACCTTAATATCCATTTTACTGCATCCCAATATTATTTTCCAGTATTAGAAAGGAATCTACTAACGGTACCAACGACATGTACAATATCTGGTCTAGTGCAAATCATAACATACATTAAGCTGCCAACGGCAGAAGAGTAAGGAATATGAGACATCTCATTTTTCTCTTCACCAGTAGATGGACTCTGATTAATACTCAATTTCAAGTGTTTAGCAAGAGGAGTACTAACCACTTTTGCATCTGTCATGTTGAACCTATTGAGTACCTTCTCAATGTAATGCTTTTGGGATAAAAATAACTCAGTTCTATCTCTATATCGGTGGATTTGAATGCCCAAGATTTTCTTTGCTGGCCCCAAGTCCTTCATCGCAAACGATTTGCTCAACTGATTCTTAAGGACTGCAATTCTAGATTTATTCTTGCCAACAATAAGCATATCATCCACATAAAGCAATAAGATAATAAAATCATCATCAGAGAACTTCTGAAAGAACACACAGTGGTCTGAAGAAGTTTTCGTGTACCTTCAAATACCATTGCCTTGGAGCTTGTTTCAATGCATATAGGCTCTTTTTCAATTTGCAGACATAATTATCTTTTCCTTTAGTTACAAAACTCTCAGGTTGCTCCATATAAATATCCTCATCTAAATCACCATGAAGAAAAGTAGTCTTGACATCCATCTGCTCAACCTCTAAATCTAGGCTTGCGGCTAAGCCTAGAACTACCCGAATAAAAGACATCTTCACAACAGGAGAGCAAATTTCATCAAAGTCAACTCCCTTCTTCTGGCCAAAGCCTTTAACAACTAACCTCGCCTTGTATCTAGGCGCAGAGATATGCTTATCTTGCTTTATTCTGAATATCCATTTGTTAGATAAGGCTCTCTTACCTTTCGGCAATTTCACTAACTCATATTGTCATTCTCATGGAGTGACTTCATCTCATCTTCCATGGATTCGATCCACTGATCTTTGTGAGTATCTCGCATGACTTCATCATAATTATCAGGTTCTCCCATGTCAGTCAAAAGTACATATTCATCAGGAGAATAGCGCATGGATTTTTGTTTCTCCCTTGTAGATATTCTAATAGAGGTTTCAGGAGCATTCAAAGTAGTTACCTGAGAAGGAATTGGTTGCTGATCAACCATTACTTCATGAACTGGAGCATCTATAACATCTACACCATGATGATCATTTTGATCTTGATTACTATCTCCATCATTGTCTTGGGTTTCTTCATGTGCAATAGGTGCCTTAGCAATAGAAACTGGATCAATATCAACTAAGCTCGCATTACTCTGAGAATCTATCTTCTCAGCTTTGTCAATATCTTCAATAGTATGGTCTTCAAAGAATATTGCATCACGACTTCTAATAAGTTTATTGTCAACTGGATCGTAAAAATGATATCCAAACTCATCTTCACCATAATCGATAAAGATGCAGTGCTTAGTTTTGACATCCAGTTTCGATCTCTCATCTTTAGGAACATGCACACAAGTTTTACACCCAAAAACTTTCAGGTGATCATAAGAAACATCTTTGGCAAACCAAAATCTGTCTAGGACATCACCATCCAAAGCAACAACAGGAGAAAAATTGATAATATAGGCAACAGTGTTAAGTGCTTCCGCCCAAAATGTATTTGGAAGTTTAGCTTCTGAAAGCAAGCATCTAACTCTCTCAACTAGAGTTCTATTCATCCCCTCTGCCAAACCATTCAATTGAGGCGTTTTGGGCGGAGTTTTCTGATGACAAATTCCTTGATCCTTGCAATAGTTATCAAAAGGGAACACAATATTCACCACCATTGTTAGTGCGAATATATTTTAATTTCTTCCCCGTTTGTCTCTCGGCTAAGGCTTGAAATTCCTTAAACACACCAAGTGCTTGATCTTTAGATTTCAAAGGATACAGCCAGAGCTTACGAGAATGATCATCAATGAACGTCACAAAGTAAAGTGCACCACCTATTGGATTTACTTTAAAAGGACCACACAAATCAGAGTGTACTAGCTCCAATAAATCGAGCTTTCTTGAGGAAGGATGGCTATTAAAGGAAACCCTTGTCTGTTTCCCAGCTAAACAATGTATACACCTTTTCAGCTTTGCTTGTTTCACTCCAGAAATCAAACTTTTCTTAGCCAAACATGTAATCCCCCTCTCACTCATATGACTCAATCTTCTGTGCCACAATTCCGGTAAAGTGTCACTTTCCACCAGATTTATGGAGTCATTAAGAATAGAGCCTTGCGTCACATATAAATGACCAGACTTGACTCCTCGAGCCACTACTAACGAGCCCTTGGTGAGCTTCCATTGGCCATTAAAGAGGGCATTATGGTAACCTTCATTGTCTAATCTTCCTGCAGAGATCAAATTGAAAGGAAAGTCTGGAGCATGCTTGACATTTTGAAGAACTAACGTTGAACCATTATTAGTTTTCAAACAAAATGTACCAACACCAAACACCTTAACTTCACTGGCATTGCCAATCTTTAACACTCCAGAATCAACAGGAGTATAAGATGAGAAAAAATCTTTTCTTGGTGTGACATGTGAGGTAGCTCCAGAATCTACTATCCAGCTCGTCTCATGGGATACCAAATTGATGACATTTTTATTATAAGCAAAAAGAAGGTCATCTCGAACAATAGCAGCAACATTGTTCTTGTTATTTTCAAATTTCTTTCCTTCTCTAATGTCTTGCAACCACTTGTGGCAAAACCTTTTGATGTGTCCTTTATTGCCACAATGGTTGCATGTAATATTATGGTATTTGGACCTTGACTTACTTCTACTTTTACCTCTATTCCTCGAGCCTCTTGTTCTATCTCTCCCCCGGTCTTCTGTAACCAAGATATCTTCTTGTGAGGACGAACCTTGAGATTTTTTCTTACTTCCTCGTTCAACACACCACTCTTGGAATATTCCATGGTCACCTTACCTCCAGGAGCTGAATTTGTCAAAGAAACACGAAGAGTTTCCCAAGAGTCTGGTAGAGTATTAAGAAGCCAAAGTCCTTGTACCTCATCATCAAAATTAACTCCCATTCCAGACAGTTGATCAAGGACGCCCTGAAAATCATTTATGTGATCAAGGATAGGGCTGCCTTCCTTGTATTAAAAGATCATCAATTGCTTTAGCAGGAACAACTTGTTGTTCCTGGTTTTTGAAGCATAAAGAGTCTCTAGCTTTTCCCACAATGATCTCGCATGTGTCTCATTCACAATAAAGTTGCGAACATTATCTACAACCCATTGTCGTATATATCCACATACTTATTGGTGCTCGAAATCCCAATCTTTATCAGATATACTCTCGGGTTTATGAGCTGCAAAAACGGGTATATGCATCTTCTTCACGAACAACAAATCTTCATCTTGCTTCTCCAAACATTATAATTTCTCCCATTTAAACATACAATCTTGCTCATATTCGCCTCCATTCCGTAATAACTTGGATAAATAACCAAGGCTACCACTGTTATGACCGAAAAATCAGGTGTCATGCGGGAACTAGTAACGCAACAATTGAACGATGATAAATCAGACAACAAACAAAAAATCTACCAAAAGAGACACAAACATTTAACGTGGTTCGGCCAATTGACCTACGTCCACAACGGAGATGAGCAATCCACTATAATAAAAGAGAGTACAAAATATCGAGAGAACAACCTCACGAAGAGGCAAACACAAGTGACACACTAACACTTGTTCCGTAAAATTCTCCCCCTAAACACGACTCTCAAACCCCATATGGCTACATTGTGGATGCTGCTGAATGAGAAGGAAGGATCTTCAATTTATAGAAGTCTACAAGAAAAGGGACTAGGCAATTATGGAAGAATTATAATTTCCTTCTACAAGAAGGAAAACCCAATTATGGTAAATATGTTGTCCTTTCCTTCATGAGATAGGAAAATCAAATATGATAAGAAATTAGAACAACTCTTGACACTAATAAAGGAAGAGAATTTTTTGCATCAAGATTTCAAGCCAACTACTTGAATTGTAATAACAGTATGTACATGACATACATAAAACCAATTCAAAATAGTACTAAATGTACCCAGACTTTTAGAATCAACTCCTCCAAGATGTATCAAAAAATTCGAGCAACACCTAGTTGATTTTCAACACAAAATGTTAAGTTTAATTAAAATTCATTTCGAAGCTTCACTTGACACCGAATCTATTTTCTCAAATTTGGCTTTCCAGTAAAGAATGTTTAGTAGAATTAGTTAAATATTAGATTTCTCACTTTAAAACTCAAAAATAAAACTTTAAAATCCCGTAGAGTCTCATATCATCATATATATTATTAAAGGGAGAGGAAAAGTTATCTCCTTAAGCTAAGTGACAACCTAAAAAAAAGTAACATGACATAAAATAAAGTGAGCAGACAAAAATATTAAACAAAGTAATATGCTAATAAAAATTTCTATTACCAATGTAAAAATAATAAACATTGGATAATATATTAAAAAAAAATATAGAATAAACAAATTATTCAATGACTATATAAATCCCTTTAATTTAATAGAGATTTTATTATTGGGTATATCATACTGATAAATAAGACAACGATATAATTTTATTAAAGAAATACGATCTAATATATTCAAACAAGCCTAATCACAATTTAATTTAATTAATATTTTTTAATTGGACACGCATCGCGTTGATACGACTACTAATTTCTTTTAACGATGAAATTTTAGGTTCAAAGACTGAATTAATTGGAGGGAGAGAAGAAATTGTGGGGGATAAGTTTCACTAAAATTGGTGCCTAAATAAATGGATATAATAATTGGCTTAAATCGTTACGAGATAGAAAGTAATGTTAAGTTGGATAATTATTTGAAAATATCTATGAATGATGTTATTAATGCTCCTAAATCATCATATAGTGTTAAATTTTCCTTAGGGTCTGTTTGAAAAGCTACTTGGTAATTGAAATTGGTGTAATTACTAGGATATTAAATGCACAATATAGTTACGACGACCTGTTATTTGCCATAACGTACTTACAGTGTGATTACAAGTTTATTGTTTGGTTGCACAAGTGTAATAATACAGTTAGATTAAATTTTAAATGAAGTAATTATCAAAACTTAAAAATGATATAATAAATATATTCCTATAAATAATTTTTTGTAAGTACAAATGATATTAGATTTGGTATTTAAGATGCATATTTTTTCTTGAATATACATTAATTAGTAATCATATATTTATAACTAATATTGTAAAAATAATTGATACATATTTTTCAAAATAATAATAATTATCTTAATTAATCGTAAAAACTAAAAACGTATATAAATTAATATTTATAAATATACTGTCATAGCATTATTTAAATATATGAAAAAATTAATCTATTAATTCTAATTAAAAGTGAACAACTTGCAATGTTAAATAACAAGTCAATACAACTAAAACAAGTAAATTAAAACCATAAATATAATACAATTTAAAATCCAAAAAGAAAAAAAAGTTTAACCTATGTCAAATTCCCACATAATAAAATAAGTTCCAATACAACTTAACATTAAGAAACATAATAAGTATATAACTTCAATCAATAGTGAAATTCTACATGACATCACTCATTATATGCCAAGTTTGTTAATAACTCTTTCTTTCTAATATTAGGAGGTGTAGTTTCAAAAATTAGAATAATAACGCAGTTATGCTAAATGAAGAAAATAAAATAAATATGAAATAAAATATACGAGCAATTACATGAAATCACATGAAGTAAAGGCAGAGAAATAATAGATAAATAATGTACAAAGAGTATATTCTAAAAAATAAAAATTAAAAATAAATAAAAAGTTATAAAGAAGATAAATTAAAAACAAAACAATTCTAATATAATACTGTTATCCTAACCCTAAGGTGAGCTCTGGCGATAGAGGCGATTTCTTCACTGCTCGCTGCCATGGCCAATCTGGCCGGCGGCCAACCCCCTACACCGGTTGGTCTGCCTCCTTCCACCTCTACCCAACCCCCCACGACATCAAACAACAGTTCTCAACCACTAGATTACTCAAAAATTTTGAAACCTTCTACAATTAATGCTGCCATGCACGAACGTAACACAACAATCGAACCTATATCTCTTCGTCGTGTTACTTTCTTACATGGAGAACCTTTGGTGAAATTTACATAAGCAGAAGTGGATAGGATGAATGTAATTGAGGGTCTTCAATTTGCAGTAGTAGGAAAATTGTCCTATAGGTGGCCAGATTTAAACGAGCTTCGTAAAATCATCCCAGCGCAGGTTGGTATCAAAGGAGAATGTAATATAGGATTCTTGAGAGATAGGCATGTTTTAATTCGATTGACATTATGTGAGGACTATCTTAAGATCACAACTAAGAGTACATATTACTTCAAAGCTAAGGATGGTTATGAGTATCAAATGAGGCAGCTATTATATGATTCAAAGTTTAAGGCTGGAGAAGAAACACCTAAGGCAATGCCATGAATTTCTTTTCCTAATTTACTGCCTACTTTCTTTGTCAAAGAATGTCTATTTTCAGTAGCATCTGCAGTAGGGGAGCCTCTCAATTTGGATTTGAAAACTATTAATAAAACAAGGCCAAGTTGTGCTCGTGTGAAAGTGATGGTTGATCTCTTGGCAGATTTACCAAAGAAGGTTAGAATGGACATAGTTAATGAGGCTACTAGTGAAGTACGTACTGAATGGGTGAAAATCCATTATGATTATCTCCCTAAGTATTGCAAAACATGCAAACTACAAGGACATGATGAATTTGAGTGTTGGAGAATCCATCCAGAATTGATGGATAGCAAAGAAGATGGAAACCAAGAAATTCAAGAAAATCAAGAAGTGCAAGGTGGAGGAGAAGTTGAGGTGACTGGGCAGAAAAAAGGTAACAATGGCAAACAACCTATCATGGTCTTATCGAGTGGGAGAGTTGTGGGAAATATGGGAGAACAATGGAAAGAGGTTCGTGATAATAGTCCCAGTTAATGATGTGCAAACTGCAAACAAATTTGCTGCTTTGATGGAGGAATCTGGAGAGAATTTAGCTAATAAAAAGCTTTCTTTGGTCGAGCAAAACAACTGGCACTCATAGATCAAGGGACTGTAGGGAAAGTCCTAGACCTAGCCCTTGTAGTACCGGTAAGTTAAATAGAACAGCAACTCCATTTAATCCTAATGATCCTAGGATTGATATGGCTAAGGAAGGTACCAGTGCTACTGCTAAAGGGAATAGGATTAATGAGACGACATCACAATGGGTCAATAGAAATTTTGCTGACCATAATGTCAATACAAATCATTCTTGTCAGGAATTTCCATCGCAATCCTTGGATACCAATGTTCTACCTGAGAAGGGAGATGTAAACAAATGTGATCTTTGTAGGAGGTAGGATGTGGGCTGAGCAAACAGAAGAGGAGTCTGATGAAGGAGAGTTTCTTAAAGGGCATGAAGATGTAGAAGAAGTACATGAAGATGAGCCGGAGGTAGAGTACCAAAGTGTGAACGGAAAGAGTGATAGAATTGAGATGCAGAATACTGAAGGAGACAACAATGTGAAGCAATTACAATAATAAACCGCACAACCACTCTAATGACCAACAAAACAGCAGCCCAAACCCTGAGTCTACACCAATCCATAACCTAAACCTAACCCTAACCCTAACTCCTCAAAGAAACTTGAACCAAAAAATCATCCTACACATATCCCTAAAAGTCCATCAGTTCCAATACTAGACCCAGGAGAAGAGGAGCAGGTGAATTTAGGTGCAATGAAGAAGCTGGATGTGGAAGTGCAGCAGAAACTAAAACCTATATCTCAAGGAGTTAGTGCATTAGATATAAAGGAGAAAATTGGAGCTATTGCAAGTCCTAAAAATCCAATAACTCTACCTGGAGTTCAAAAGGATAACACTACAAGAAACATTGTCCCTAAACCTACCAAGAATCACCTAACTACTCAAGAACATAAAGGAGATGAGGAGCAACATAAGGGATCAAAAGGGAAAGATATGGATGCTGAGTCAACTACTCAAAACTTCTTGAATGTAGCTAGGCAAAGAGACATCTCACCAAGGCAAATAGAAAAGGGAAGATCAGCGGGCAGAGGTAAAAAGAAGCAGACAAAGGATAATTTAGGGGTTCAAGTTCCTGGAGTTCAAACGAGGAGAACCATATCCAAATCAATTAATCAATGATGAATGCTCTGATTTGGAATATTAGGTCAGTTAATACGATGCAGGCCTTTGAAAGGGTCATCACAATGGATAGGAAATACCAATTTCATTTTATTGCTTTAATGGAACCAAAGCAACAAGAAAAGAAGATGGATCAATATAGGAGGAGATTGGGATTTGAACAAGCAATGGGGAATGGTTCTAACAAGATTTGGGTATTCATTGATGTGAGGTGAGAATTTGAAATCTTGTTTAATATGGAGCAACAAACTACACTAAAGCTTATTGATATTGATGAACACAGAGAGTTGATCATTACATTGGTATATGCCAAATGTGATGCGATTCAAAGGATTGAACTATGGGATACTCTTTACTCATTAGCTAGTGACATGGCATTACCATGGATTGTTGGTGGAGATTAATGTTATATGGGATGAATAAGAAAAGTTTGGAGGACTTCCTGTACACATCGATGAGATAGATGATTTCAGGCATTGTATTAATATATGCAAATATTTTGATCTTGGGTTCAAAGGGAGCATCTATACTTAGTGGAATGGGAGAACTGAGGAAGATTGCATATTCAAAAGGTTGGATAGATGTTTGGGTAATATGGAACTTCAGTAGTTTTGGCCAGGCTTGGAGAGTAGTCACCTACCAAAGATTGGCTCGGATCACTGCCCTATGTTCCTTTGTTATAACCTCAATTTTGGTCCAATTAAGAAGTCATTCAGATTTCTTAATTTGTGGATCAAGCATGAATCATTTATGGATGTTGTGAAAGAGAATTGGAAGGCAGATTTTTATGCAAACCCTTTTGTTCTATTCAACTACAAGATGAAGAAATTAAAGAAGGCATTATCAATATGGAGTAAGGAAACCTTTGGGGACATATTTCAGAAATTATCCAGCTTGGAGGAGGTCGTAAAGGTACATGAGGCACAATTTGAGCTACATCCTACAATTCAGAATCAAGAGACATTGAAAAGGGTTCAAGCTGAACTGATCCGTGTATGGGATTTAGAGGAAGAATTTTGGAAACAAAAGGCTGGTATGGCTTGGTATAAAGATGGAGACAGAAATAAAAAACTATTTCATGAACACGTGAATGGTAAAAGAAAGAGGCTACAACTTAAAATGATACAAGATAGATATGGAAATTGGATCTAGGGGACTGAGGAAATGGCCAATGAAGCAGTTCATTTTTATTAGCAGCAGTTTCATGAATCGAGTATCCCTATTGACTTTAGGATACTAGATTTAGTTCCATCAATGCTCAATGATAGACAAAATTTCATGATTAATATACAACCTACATCAGATGAAGTCAAGAGGGCTGTATTTTGGTTGAATGGAGACAGTGCAGGGGGACCTGATGGTTTCAATGGGAACTTTTTCCATGCTTGTTGGGAAATTATTGGTGAAGATGTGGTAGATTTGGTGAGAGAATTTTTCAGTGGTCAAGAACTCCCTAAATTTGTAACGCACACAAATTTAGTGTTACTGCCCAAGAAGAAGGAGGTCAAGACTTTCTCAGATATGAGGCTAATTAGATTGAGTAATTTCACAAAAAAAATAATTTCGAGGGTAGAAGTATTGTTGAAAATGTACTGCTTACTCAGAAAATCGTCACTGATATAAGGTTAAGAACCAAGGAAGGACCTAATATGGTGATCAAGTTAGATATGATGAAGGCATATGATAGGCTATCTTGGTTGTTTCTCACCAAAATCTTGAGGAAGATGGGCTTCTCATAAAGATTTATTGGATTGATCTTTGGAATTGTATCCAACAATTGGTATTTAGTCCTTGTTAATTGTCAACCTCATGGTTTTTTCAAATCAACCAGGGGTATGAAGCAAGGTGATCCATTGTCACCTTCTTTGTTTATACTGGCAGCAGAAGCATTATCTAGAGGGTTGAATGCACTCCATTTGAATTTGTATTTCTGTGGCTTTGGATTGCCTAGGTGGAGTCCTAAAATCAACCACCTAGCATATGCGGGTGATACTATTATATTCTCCTCTTCAGATGCAACTTTATTGAGATTAATTATGGAGGTTTTGAATGCTTATGAAGTTGTTTCTGGACAAATGATCAACAAGGACAAATTAACCGTGTATGTACACCATTCAACAAGTGATGAAGTCGTGGAGAAGATTGAACGAATAACTGGAATTAGGAGGCAAGATTTCCCATTCACATACCTTGGTTGCCCTATTTTTTATACAAGGATAAAGATGGATTATTATGAGGGATTAATCACTAAGGTTCTTAACAAATTGCAAGCTTGGAAAGGTAAATTATTATCTATTAGAGGGACAGTGTTGATCACCAGTGTTCTACAAAGCATGCCCATGCATTTACTTTCCGGCGTAAATCCACCTGCCAATGTGATTAATAAACTTTACAAGATATTTGCTAGATTTTATTGGAGTAATTCCATTTATGGAAGGGCTAGACATTGGGCATCATGGGATAATCTATTCCTACCTTATGAGGAAGGAGGTGTAGGATTTCAATCTTTATATGACATGTCTAAGGCCCTGTTTTGTAAATTATGGTGGAATCTTAGAACCAAGCCATCCTTGTGGAGCTCTTTTATGAGCCAAAAGTACTGCAAGAAACTGAATGCCATCGTAGGACCATGGAGACATGGGTCTCATGTGTGGAGGAAAATGTTGGAGTGTAGGGATCTTGTGGAGCATTTGATAGTATGGAGGCCAAAAATGTGATCATCCCTCTTTTGGTTTGACATTGGAAAGGATTGGGATCTCTTTACTTTGTCACACCTCCAAATTTCATAGTTGATGAAGCAGTTCAACATGTGTATGATGTTATGATCGATGGAGTGTGGGATGAGGAGAGGATTAGAGAGGTACTGCCGGAGAAATTGGCTACACATATTGTCCACAATGTAGCATTCCCAGCCTTGCCAAATAAACTAGACAAGCCAGTGTGCACCTTGGAAAATAGGGGTGATTTCATGGTAAAGTTTGCCTGGGAGTATCTACGTAGGAGAAAAGATCCAGCTATAACCTACGCCAATATGTGGATTAGTGGAAAACCTTTCAAAATTTCTTTTTTCATGTGGAAGTTATGGAAAGGTAAGCTACCTCTAGATGATACTCTAAGAAGAATGGAATATTTTATGCCATCAAAGTGTTGGTGTTGTGTTGCTCCAAAGGAAGAGACAGTATCTCACATATTTTTCGCTTCTCTTACGGCTTCAAGGGTGTGGACATACTTCTTTTCTCATGCTGGTTTGTCCATTGAAGGATTGAGATTACACCAAGCCATTGTTAAGTGTTGGACTATTGAGGTAATTCCAAGACTCAAGCCTATATTTCAAGCATTGCTTAGTATTATAGTATGGGATTTGTGGAAGAGGAGAAATAGCTACAAACATAGAGATGTGGTGTCTACCAATGAAGTAGTTTTCCAGATTTGCACCACAATTCAGTCTCTGATTAAAGTAAGGAAGCCAAGCATAGCCAGTGTTCCATATAGATGGCCTGATATCTTGAGAATGATGGAAAACTTTACTCCTAAGTTTAAGATCAACACAGTGCTATGGGAATTCCCTAGGCAAGGGTGGACCAAAATCAATACTGATGGGGCCTCGAGGGGTAATCCAGGAAGGAGTGCGATTGGGATTTGTATGAGAGATGAATTAGGTGATGTGGTATTTTTAATGGGTAAAGAGATCCTGGAGGTGAAAAACACACAAGCAGAAGCTATTGCAATAATGGAGGCTTTGAAGTACTGCTTGACCAATGACATATCAAATATATGGTTACAAACGGATTCTTTGATGCTCAAGAATGTGATTGAAGGAGTGTGGAAGCTACCTTGGTTTATTGAAGAGGATGTGGAGGAAATAAGGAAAATGTTGATCATATGCAATGGTAGAGTATCACATATATATCGAGAAGGGAATCAAATGGCGGACCATTTGGCAAACTATGCACTGGATCATGGATACGTATAATGTCACTCTTTTCATCATCTCGATGCTCAAGGTAGGAGGTTAGTGAATGGGGATAAAATTCAATGTCCATATTTGAGAATCAAGGTAGCAAGGAAGTAGGGGGGAGAGGAAAATGAAGGCAAGAAGAGTAGGAATGGAGCTGGGGAATTGGCAGGATCAACACCATCAAATCCTTGAGGAGGAGATGGTGGTGATCATTTATTTTACTAACCTTGTTTTCTGTTTTGCAGGAGATGTTACTGTGCTCATGCCTTTCCATTTAATACGACTTCTATGGGTGGTATTAACATTTTATGGTCATTCCCTTGAAGGAGGAAAGATGGCAAGCACAAGCATGAGAAGCTAGAAAATCATAAGCTCATGTACACTTCATCACCAGATTTGGAGACTAAATATGGGCATTTTGGCTCATTTTAGTAACAATTCTCCAATGCAGCACCTCTCTACTATAAATGAGATATCACATCATGCTATGATATCAACACAAAATAAAGGGATACCAAACGACAAGGAAGACAAAAACAACATAGCTGAAATGCCCACATCTCCAACATGCTTCATTTGGCACCTCCTCATGGGTATTGTTGGAATAATAATGGATAACTCCCATACTAAAATAATTTCTTCATCACATCAGGAAGAACATCATCAAATATTCCACGAAATAATCAAAGGAAGTTATCCAAAAACTGGAGCAAAGTCACTGCACTTGTAACTTGGGCAGTGTATTTTTGCTACAACATGTCACAAACTTCCCAGATTTTTTCATGGAGATGGAAATTCATGGTTGGAACCCAGACATGCTGGGTACTGAATTCAGGATCAGTGATAATGGAAGCACAAAGTTCATGGAAAGATGAAAACAATATCTGGTTCATTTACGTAGAACACTGGTGGTATACTTATATGGAAGTAGGCTATTTATGCAACCAAAAATGCTTATCGTTCAAAGGCTATTCACGAAATCAGGGATGCTGGCCAGTGAAAACATTTATTATGCTAGTTTATATATCAGATTTTTGCCTTATGACTTTAGCTTCAAGGTGTACTATCAAGTTTGGGTATTTTACTCAAATCTGATAACAAGGTAGTTGTATTTACCATTCCGTATAGTCTTACTTATTGTAGGACAACATATGACTTTGTTTTTTTTATGTTTTATACATATAAAAACTAGCCCTAGGCACTGCCTAGTGGATTTCCAAAAAAAAAAAAAGAAATTACAAAGTAGCCCTGTAATTACCCAGTGTAAAAACCATCAATTCTCACCTCCCCTTTAGAATTGGAGAGTGTAATTACACCCAATTCCATGTTGATCAAGTAATTACTTGGTCAAACATATATGCCAAACTGTGTAATTGTGTAATTACACCAAAATCCAATTCCTAAGTGGCTTTCCAAACCAATATTTTAAAAGGCGATTTCAGGGCGAGTGATGCGAGTCTAGAATGCATAGTTTAATATGTAATATACCGCACATTTGAGGTGAATTAATGATAAAAATACACTTGTTATGTTCTTAATAGAGTTTATTGTGTAGGTGAATTGGAGATGGAAAAGGAGCTAAAGGGATGCAAATACGTCAAAAATACGCAAAAGGAGACACCCGGGCGATAGCCGGGCGTTTGCCCCCTAAAGCCTGACCCTACCTGGCGTTAGGGTGGCGTTTACCCCAAACGCCAGGCCTGCCCTGGCCTTAGGGGTGCATTAGAGCCCAAACGCCCGGGGTTCCCAGTTCGGCCAAATCCGAGTTTTGACGAGTTTAAGTGTTTCCCGGTTGAAATAGAAGTCTCCTACACGGTTAGGGTTCGCCCTAAACATATAAATAAACACCAAACCATACAACTTAAGGGATTCGAAGGAGACGGAAGGATTTCGAAGGATTCAACAAGAAAACACCATAGAAGTGACAAACATTGATTTCTACATCTGGTATTCATTACTTTGTATTTCAATTATGAAATTTCTTTTAGTTTCGATTCTCAATAACATGAGTAGCTAATTTCTTTAGTCTAAGGTTTTGGTAGAACCCGTTGGGGATGAAATCATTGTGATATTAATATATTTTGGGTGATTAATCTCTTTTTGTTCAACTACATTCTTATTAT
>ML336530.1:33243-48834 GCA_005239505.1 Nicotiana paniculata | reverse complement strand
ATAACCGAGGGTTTAGAGGTTGGATTAGAGATAACGATACCTCGGGTGCAATCTAAAGTGAACTGTAATGCAATCTAGCTAGCGTAACTTGAGAGAGTGCGTCTAGTAAATTATCATAATTACTTGAGAGAGATTTGTGATAGATAGAGAATTTATGATTGATAGAGACGATTAATTAAACTATAAGAAATATCCGAGAAAGAATTCACCAACGGGGGAAACCAACCCTTAGACCTTTATTATCATTATTTACAACACATTGTTAGTAATTGCTAGTTTATTATCATTGTCAGTAGAATTAGTAAGACATCGCCAAGTTATATTAAAAAGTCTTGAGAGAATTGATTGAGTAAAAGTTGCGTATTCTGACAAATTAATTGATACGTAAATTCTTTGTGGGATCGACTCTGGGCGTAATACCCCGGATTATATTTGCAACGCCCGCTTAGTCTTTTATTAGACATAGTTGAGCGTGATCAAATTTTGATTACTTCACCAGTCCTCACCTTTGCAGACTCAGATCTCCACCGAGTAGCATATTCACGGAAGGTTTCTGTTGGTTTCTTTTTGAGGTTCTGAATGTAGAAAACATCTGATGCATTCTCTGTGTTGAACCTGAATCTGTCCATAAACTCTGACGCCATGCTTACCCAACTCACCCACTTATTCGGATTCTGCCTGACATACTAGGACAATGGGTCCCCTGTGAGGCTTTGCACGGACAGCTTCATGCAGATTTGTTCATTTCTGCCCACTCCTACAAGCTTGTCACAATATGTCCTCAAATGCACTTTTGGATCACCAGTTAACTCAACATTTCAAATTTAGGAGGTTTGTACCCTTCTGGCAACTCTACATCTAGCTAAATGCACAAGTCTTCATAATTCAAACCTTCAACGCCTTTGCCACCTTCGACATTATGAACTCTACCAAAGAGCTTCTTGAGTTTTTCCGCCATATTCTTGTTGAGCAAGTCTTTCTCGACCGAATCGGGTATTTATAGGGTTTGTTTTGGGTGTGGGGTAAGGTTCCCACATATAACGGGTTGCTTTGGTGGATTCTGGGGGTCTAAGCATAAGGGTGGTCATTTGTTGAGTTTTGGAGGTCAGGAGTGGGTTGTGGTATATTTTGGGGAGTATGATAAGTGGTAGTCTGTGGGTATAGGATAAGGTGGTGAGGGTGTTGTTGAGGAGTTGGTACTAGAGGGGGATTAAGGTTTTGGGAAGGTGTAGGGTACTGGTGTGGTGCAGGAGGGTTTGGTGGCGGGTTTTGGTTTTGTGGTGGTGCTTGGTTTTGGGTGTTTGGATTTTGTTGGTTATTATACGGGGATTTAGGGCGAGAGAAAGGTTTGCTAAGTTCTGAACCTGCTCAAGTTATCCTTGTAGCTCCAAGATCTTTTGTTCCAGACATAAGACCAGTTCATTCTGTGCTGGAATGCTTCGACCATCTGCAGTTTCAACATTTTCTGTCATGGTGGCGTTATCCTTTTTGATACAACTTATATCATCCATCTTTGCTTTTCCTTTGATCTTGATTTTGGGATCACTTGGTGGAGGAGGAGCTGGAGGACCTCTGGATCTAGTGTGATATGCTGACGATGCTAGTATGCATGAACCAACCTTGGGGAATGAGAATAATCAAAAGAAAGAAAAAGAAAAAGGTAACTAAGTCAGTAAGGAATTGGGGACCTCATTGTGCCCGAAGTAGGCCTAAGCGACACATAGACTTGGAGAAAATTGATGCCAATATTGCGTCATTTCGTTAATGTGAAAATAAGCCAAACTTTTAATAAATCAAAAATAATAATGAAGTAACTAATGGTGTTTAGTCTTATTACAATCAAAATCTGAACTAAGCTAAAAAACAGTAAAGAACATTATTTGCTAAATCTATTTGGTCCCTGAGGGACCTTCTCTGTGCTTGGGTCTTTTGACTCCATCAATCAAGTTCCCAGGTCGCGCATGTCCAATAATAAGTAAGCCTTTGCTAGATTCTCTCCTTCGCTACCATCCGCATTTTGACAATCTGCAATCCTCTTTCTCATCTTTCCTTCAAGCTCCTATAGTCCATGTTCCAGATATTCCAACCTCTCTGTTGACTTAGTGGTGATCCCCTTCCATTCATTTATATCTTCCATGTCTATTTTATGTTGTTCCAGATGCCTAGCTTCCGGCTCGAAAACCCTTTTGCAAAGCCTTCTATACTTGACATGTGCCTCAACAACATCATCAATGATCCTATTTTCCAAATTGACCCTTGGCTTGATGCCTCCCGATATATTATCTACCAACCATGATGGATATAAATACACATGACCGGCATGGTACCTGTCTGTATTGATAGTATCTTTTTCCACAATGACCTTCTGGTTCCACATATGTTGTGCCTCGAACTTGAAAGGAATGATGTCCCTTTCGAAATATGCCTTGTACTGGACCATGTTGGAAACCTGAGGTATGAATTGTTTTCTTCTTTCCTGTCTCATTACCCTTGTAGGAGCATAGGGATAAATGCCTCGCAACCCAATCAATACCAAATGCCCCTTGACCTGATGATGAACTCACTTCTAGGAAACCACTAAAACATTCAATGTGCATTTTCGTCTGTCAAATTGCTGAAGAAAGTACCCAACTTACAGCACTTCCGGGATGTGCGAACCTATCTGGGATGAATGCAATTTTCTTTTGATGGTGGTAAGATATGTAGTCATTCAATAGCCGTTGCAGAAGCTCCTGAAGATATTCTCCCCTCTGAAAGTGTTCCAATAACCAGACTTGAAATAATAGATTACAACCTTCAAAATGTCTATACCCCTGTTTGCAACGATCTAGAGCGCGATATAATTCAACTAGGATCATAGGGATGATGGTGTAGTATTTCCCCTCAATGCCTTCTATTAAAGTTCTTGCAACCATAGCCAAACGAGTGTGAATCCTTCTTCCTTCCATTAGAAATATCAAAAAACCCAAGAAGCAGATGATTAACACATAAAACCCAAAGAAGTAATGGCGAGTTCATCATGATGAAGGCGATAGGACTTACTGTGCTCGTAACGTTCATAAAGAAATTCAAATGGGATATATGATTTCTTTAAACAAAGAAACTCATTGTTTTTCTTAAAATCTAGCATCTTTAGAAACCCGTGAGGGGTGCGATTCTCTGGAACTAGTAGTCCTAGACTATCCCATGACAGTTTAGCAAAACCTCTTATTTCTTAAAGGAGAGAAGTCATCTCTATGTCACCAAATCAGAAGACCGCTCTTTTCTCATCCTAGAACATGGTAGTAGCCTCAATCAAAGCCCTATTTGGTTGGATATTAAGCAAAGACGACAAGTTTCCAAGTATTCTTCTCACATGGTTCTTGTCGCAAGGTGCAAGGTCTTTCAACTACTCAAGTAACAGAGGTGGGATGTTTTGGACCATGCTGAACCTGGGAACTTCGTGCTTCATTTTCTGCAAACAAATAAAGGTTAGCCTTTTTCCCCTCCAGATTAGACCATTTACACAATAACGATCAACATATTTGCATATTTTATCCAGGTAATGCATATAACATGATGATGCCCATTGGGGTTGTGGAAATCTCGTCTGGCTTTGGACACGACTTATATTAGCGGGCTATTACGTTAACAACGTTTTAGCCCATCTAGGTTTAACATGATGCATGTACATTTGATATTGGAGTAAGGTTTCTAGAAAGGTCTAGACAGGTACTCTCAAGTGGAAAACTTGAGAGGGAAAGGCACGAGACCATCGACTGCACCGCGGATTGACTAGTCTACCGCAAATAAGCCTTTCCAATTTAAAAAAGGGTAATTTTAGAAGAGCGCGGATACTCATCAAGCGTCGCTATATTGATAATTGGCACGAATGGAGTATGGTGTGGAGCATGCTTTATTTTGAGATAATAACACGTTGTCAAGTATTTTCATGATTGAATATGTAAAAGCGGAAAATAAAATGCAAGAATGAACAAGGAAAGAGAAGGAAGACAAAGGGAAGAAGTTAGTTTAGTTTATCGAATTATATGCAGGAATGTAATAAAGCAGGTAAGGAAGTAGGGATGGGAAAGGCATGATATGGCAGTCTTAGACAATATGAAAAGAAATGAAGAGTGGTCATAGCAAGTAAAGGTGAATGGGGAAGGGATGTGCATGTCATAGCAAATTTAAACAAATAACGGTGAATTAAGGGAGGGGATATGCATGTCATAACAGGTTTAAACAAATAGAGGTGAATAGGGGAAGGGATGTGCATAAAGAAAATAATCCACATAAATCAAGTTCATAATTGTAAGAGACTAAGTATATCCCCAGTAGAGTCGGCATGCTGTAGCGCCCCCTTTTTCTCGCGAAATCGGTCTTTGACATGTGACAACTGTCTTAAATTGGTACTAAAAGAGAAGAGTCACCGCCTAATGATTTTAAGGTGTGTTAGGGAACCTATTGTGCAAAATAACTCTGTTTGACTAGTCGACGTCGCTAGAGATTAGGTAAGGGATCAAATTACCTCAAAGAGAAGGTGTTAGGCACTCTTCGAGGACCACAATTGTGGGTCTCGATCGAACTTAAAACTATGTGGATTATGAAATTAGACTAGGTGATCAAATAAACAAAGGTCAAAGAAGTTCATTATAACACAATTGGTACAAATCTTTAAGAGCTACACAACATATAAATACAATGTTCAAATGACTAAATCAAATAAAAAAGGGAGGGGGTCCTATGTTTCTTATCCTAAAGGATCACCCCTTGCAATATAAATAATATTCGCAACTCCTTTTAGATAGGAGTTTCTCATATTATTCAGCGGGCACAAACTATCATCTCCTGCTACTTGATTACTATGTTAAAGTTGTTTACCTAGAGGCGCTCTAATTCAATTCTAAGTCGTACCCTATGTGTGCACTACCCGTCCCATGCCTACAGTCCAGGAGGCATTAGACCTCTATTTGGGTGGTTTTAGACTTTGCTTAGGTTGCTCAAAATGATAAAACTAACTGACATCCAAAAGAAGTAGGACTTCATGTAAAGACAAATAAAGGCCCAAGTTTGCCACCTTACATAAGCAATAAATGCACGCGGGCAGTTTAGGCAGTACATAGGTTCAAAACTAAGATTTAAAAAAGTCCTATAGGCATTGTTTCTAGGTGATTCCAAATTCTAGCATCGTATGTGCAACATTATTGATCTCAAGGGCTTAGGCGAGAATCGCAGTAGACTATTTGTAAGGTAGGACTATTAGCGCTGATTTTACAAATATGCGTCTTAGGAAGGTAACATGGTCATATAGGCATGATTTCTAGTAATGACATAGCTAAGCAATGAAACAGTTTTGAGAGTCTGGCATTAACAAGTTGATCTCATAAACCATTTTAAGCGAGTGACAATACCCTATAGGCATGATTTTTAACGATTGACAATTGAAACTGATTTTATAATACTTCGCCCCTATAGGCATGTTTTCTAGGCAAGCAATATGATAACAATCACAATAGCTGATTAGTCAATTAAGGTCCTATAGGAATGATTTCTAGATGGGAATTAGTGATCATATAAGTGTTCTTTCCAATAACACATAAGCTTGAAACCGGGGGAGAACATAACTCAGGGTCCCGAATTCCCATGCCGACTGAGAAATTCAATTTTCAAATCCAAGCTGGAACATAGTCGTAGACATGAGGAACAAATAGAGTACTTAGGCTCATGCTTTGATAGTAAAAATGTTGAGTGAGTGTGTGATTGCTATGGGCATGGTTTCTACAAGTGTGCAACACATGAGAGTCAAAGTCACAAGTAGAGCACATAAGTCCTATAGGCATGTTTTCTACCCATTGTGCGAGAATTAAAATACTCTTCCCCTTTTTATTAATCTCCTCGTCTGTTTAATTACAAGATTATTACAGACCCAGAACTAAATCTGAATAATTACATAAGCATACCACTATAGGCCCAATGATAGGCCCAATATAGATAACCTAGTATTTTTCAGGCCTTCGACAGCTCTAGTAGACTCGAGTTCCCAACTCATAAGATCAGTATAGTAAGTCTGGATCCAACAGCCAAGTCCAGCATCACATAGAACCAAATATCAAGCCCAATTGAAGGACATGATCACACAAGTAATAGACTATGTGTTGAACAAATTGAACAGAGTAAAAGGTCCACATACTTATTTCTTAGGACTGTAAAGTTGATTATCATCAAGACGCATAAGCAAATTCATGGCATGTTGGAAGGACACACATAAGAAAATCCATGTTTGCATTTTGGACATGATTGATCATCATAATATAACAAACTATTTCTAAAGAGATTTCAAACACAAACATGGTCAAAAGCAACTTAAGACAATTTCAAACAGGGAATCTAATTATGAATGTTGAAGGATCAACAGAGGATGACCTTAATAGGGTAGTTCAAACCTATGACATGACAATGATAAGGAAAGAGTATAGCATGTGCAACATTAATAGAAGTGAATAAGCATGTCATGGGAATTAACAAGATAAGAATACTAAGTTTTCAAAGAGACAATTCCACAATGAAGCATGGTCCAAACTTAATCTAAAGGGGCTTTACACATATGAAATGGACATGCACCAAAACTCAGAATCCAAGTAAGTTTAGATAAAACACATGGGTATAGGATAATGAGATCAAATATGAACATGAACAAAGGCAAATAACATTTTATTGATTCACAAAGCCAGAATAACAAGAACACAAATAAAAGAGAATAAATTGCAAGAGTCTATTACTTACCAATTTGCAGAATTAACGAGCTAATAAGGTAGAGATTAAGAGACAATAGCTTGCTTATCAGTAACACTGAGAGAACAACAAAACCCCCAAATTTCTTAGTGCATCAGAGTTCCCAAGGGCTTCAAATGAACCCATGGCAGTGCTCACACTGAGAGAGGTTGAATAGTAGAATTCTGGTGGCCTTGACTTTCAGCCGACCAAGAGCCAAAGTATAGAACAATAGAGTGAGAGAATGAGAGAGCAATAGTTTTTTTCTTAGTGAATCAGTGATTAAAAGAGGTCTGTAGAAGGGGAATAAGAGAGGGATTTATATAGTGTAGAAATCAAACAAGTAAACATGGAAAGAAGAAGAATCCCACAGAATAAGAAAAACATTAATATACGGAATAAGGGAAGGAAAATCAATCATACAGAATAAGGAAAAGGAGATAAATCATATAGAATAAGGAAAAGAAATCAATCTTACAGAATAAGAAAAAGACCACATGCAAACCAATTTCAAATCGGAATTAGGGAAACAAAGAAAGCAAACCCTAATAATGCCGGATTCCATGGCAATATGCCCAAATCAAAGAACTCAGTTTTCTCTGAGATATCTAGTCGGAATACCACAATATCTTCAAGGTAGAGCCTTTTTTGGACCCGATTTTCAAAAAATACATCTTCCATATATGGAACGACACTCAGTATTACCATATCAAATTGGTAAGCGTTCAGAAAAGGAAAGAAAATCTCTGGTTCGAAGGCAATATGCAGAGAAGAGGTGAGACGATTGGGGTTTAGGTTTGGGAGATGGGGGGGTTCAGAGGCGGCGAAAATAAGAAATGGGGTCTAAGGTTTGGGTTGTGGGGATATAAGGAAAATGGGGGATTTATTTTGGGTCATCAATCATTTGAGATTAACGGTTGAGATTAAATAGGAAATTGGGCTGGTCAGAAGGTAATGGGTCGTTTGGTTGGGCTGCTGAGGGGTAAAAGAAATGGGTTGGGTATTTGGGCCTATTTTGCTCTGAAAATTGGACTTAAAACTAGGCTACTATTTAAATACCCAAAATTTATCAAAATAATTTATAAATATATTATTTACGCACTAAAATGATTAAAAATAGTAATTTATCATTATAAAAATATAAAACACTACTTTGAGTTATTGCAAATAATTAAAGGGAATAATTAGTGAATACTCAAGTAATTTTGATGCAAGAAAAAGCTCTAAACATTATGGAAAATGCTTGTATATATCTTGTAAATTAAGTAATGATGTAAACTGAAATTCTGAAAATATATGTACTATTTGAAAAAATGTGAGGACAAAATTGGGCATCAACACTACCCCTTTGGCGGTGTTGATACCCCCTCACGCGAATAGGATCTTTGTCGCTGATGAGGGAGAGAACTTCCCTACGGTTGAGGAAATAATTCCCTATAACAAATAAATTAGGTATGATTTCTCGAAGATTCCTGAGAACGACCCTGAGGGCCCGGAGTCAATGATGAAGGAGATCGATCTTACTGAGTTTAGGTCGAGGTTCAAGATCCCTGACCATATCGATCTGATCCTGGCGGAGCGCGATGTGGTACAAATACACCATCCGGGTATTGCGCATTCTATTTGTATCCTTTTTACGTAGTCTATTACTTTCCTCTTCTCACACAGGCGGAGGAATTTTGTCGTTATTACGGTGTTTGCACGGCCCAACTCTCTCCATACATCTACAAGCTTATTCACATGTTACCAAAATTCGCGAAATACGCCGAGGTAGAGGTCACAGTTTGCCACCTGATGCATCTCTTTGCCCCTAGTTTCTATAGGGGATGGTGCTGCACCTTCACCACCGGAGAAGTAAGTGCCTGGTAGTGAAGATGGACGATAAGGCAAATTGTCAGTTCTAGCTTAACTAATTTTTCGTCAAAACCAAGGACGTGGGCCAACGCAAGCGGATTCCCTGAGACTTGGAATTACGCCCGTAAGTATATCTTTTTTAGTCAAGCATCTGTTTTGCATGTTTTAGTCATGGTCTGGCATTCCATCCCTTCTTCATGCAGCCGAGACTATGCCCCATCCTTTGGTAGGGAACATTCATGACTGGGTCGGCCGGATTCTGCCTCACATAGTGGGGGATCGTAAATGGTCGGCCTTTCTCAAGAAGTTTGGGCATGCGCCTTCTGCGACCGGTGAGTTCATCTATATATCTTTTCATCTATATTGTTTTTACCTCATGGTCGCTTGCTCATTGTAGTTTTGTGTAGGAAGTGACAATCTTTTAATCTTTCTTTCTCAGCCCAAGGACCTTTGATTCAGCTGATGGCCCCTACTCCTGCATTTCATAAGAGGAAGGTTGCGTCTTCTTCGGGGTCTATACTCATTATGACCGCGACCAAGCCCGCTCGTTGACTGCTTCTATTCCTTCTTCTACCGCTACTATATCCGTCCGGTTGTCGACTACGCCTGCAGCAAAACTTCCAACTTCTCCTTTGCATCATCGAGTAGACGAGGATGACAAAGAGGAATCGTTGCCGAGTGGAGGTAACTTGCTTCCTCGCAAGAGGAGATCAATGATGTAGGATTTTATCATCCGAGAAATGGTGACCATAGAGCTTGAAGGTGACGCTGAATTGCCTTCCGTGATTCTGCCATCGTCTGAAGCCGAAGAGGGTACATCTCTCCCTGAGACCATGAGGGTATTTGAAGGGCCATCAGCGAGAGTGCATGACGACTTGCAGCAGGAGGAGCCATCTGTCTCGCGACCGATCAGGGATCTCTTTTTGAGGGCCTATTTATAAGTAAAATGCATAGCCGAGGAAGGTTACGCGACGGGATCTGACATAGATGCCGAGGAGATGAGGATGATCAGGGAAGGACTTACTCGACTCGAGGTGAGGTTGGAGGGGACCATGCGTACTATTGTGATCCCCATGGATCGGGATTTGCTGGTGGACACGGAGAACGTGGTCCCTTCTCTTGGTCCCCTTTGATCTTATATGCAGGGTAAAACCCTCAAAAAGTTGAAGGATGCCACTCTATCTAGGAGCATAGCCAGCCTCGCTCTTAGGGTATGTTTTCCTATCCCTCTTCGTTTTTGTATGGCAAGTTTGAAGTTTTTTTCTTACTCTTTGTTTTATGTTTCTCTTTCTTTCAGATTGTGATTTTGGAGATTGAGAGCGCCCGACGAGAGGAGAGGCGTAAAGCTATTTTTCAGAAGATGGAGCGAAAATATCTTGAATATCATAACAAGCATCGCGAGATTGGTAGACGGTTCAGTGAGAGCGACAACTTCCAAGCTCTTCGTGATGACTTGAAGGAGAAGGATGATGATTTGGTTAGAGTCATCGGAAAATGCAGCGATCTTGAGGGAGATTTAAGGGATAAGGAGGAAGAGCATGAGGTGAGCAGGGGGGTCGAGGCCCAATGTTTCGACCTTCATGCCCAAGTGGTCTCATTGCGCGCCGAGCTAGATGAGTGTGAACTCAAAATGGATGCTCTGAGTGGCGAGGTTGTTGAGAAGGCAAAGGGTTTAGAGAAGGTATAGTTGGCCCTGTTGTCGACTCCAAGGAAAGCATAGGCTTTGGACATTGTGATCCGCATTCTCCGTTCTGAGCGGGTGTGTGCTCTGGAGACGGTCTGGCTTAGAGAGGAACGGTTTGATGAATGGATAGGGGAGCTGGAAAAGAGGCTTGGGGCCTTAGTGATCGAGTTGCTGCTCTCGAGGCCAATAAGGCACAGTTATTGGCTCAACCGTCTTCTTCCCGTACTTCTGATTTTCCTAATATTTTATGGGATTTGTACGAGGAATGGATTCACGTCGAGGCCCAGCTGGATATATTTAGGGATCTGATAGGGGCAGGGGTTGTTTCAGAAGCCGACTTCGAGGATGCTCGTGTTAAGGCACGTAGAGCTCGATTTGCTTATGGATATGATCCCGCTACACCGGAGGCCAGTGATGACGAGGAGGATGAGGGCGTGGATCGGATACAATAGGATGCCTAGTACGAGGATGAGTATCCCGCTGGCGATGGCGATGGTGATGGTGAAGAGGCAGGTGGAGATGGCCTGGGCGATCAAGCTGGTGGTGTTGTTGGGCCAGGTGGCGATTAGTTGTTTTTCCTTTCCTTTTTAATTAGCTACAGGCTTGTGTGTATTTTTTGTAGGCGTGTATTCTAGCCTTTGTAAAAAATATTCTAAATTGAAATATTAGTTCTGTTATTCGTGCCTGATTATTTTTCTTCGGTTCGGGTTTGTACATTTTTTTTATTTTGTTGCTTGGTTGCCTTAGTCATAATAACTTTATTCGAGTAGGTTGAACGAGGTTGAAACAAAGCCTAGGTTTGATTATGGTCGAGGACAAGTAGGTGTTGGTTCGAACAAGGTCGAACACACCGTATGTTTATTTATGGCCTAGGGTCGATTAGGTGTTGATTCAAACGAGGTTGAATATAACATGTATTTAGTTATGGCCGAGGGACAATATATGCATTATTTCAAATAAGGTCGAATGTAACCTGCGCTTATTTATGGCCAAGGGCCGATATAGGCATTAATTTGAACGAAGTTGAATATAACCTTTATTTAGTTAAGGTCGAGGGCTGAGAAGGTGTTAATGCATACAATTTCAAATGTAATATTCATTTAGTTAAGGGCGAGGGCCGAGAAGGTGTTAATTCGAACGAGGTTGAATGTAACCTTCATTTAGTTAAGGTCGAAGGCCGAGAAGGTGTTAATTCGAACAAGGTCGAATGTAACCTTCTTTTAGTTAAGGCTGAGCGTCGAGAGGGTGTGGTTGAACGAGGTTGAATGTAACATGTGCTTGGGGAGAGCAGAAATAAACTTCATGTATTTATGCTTCATTTATATACTTGGATAGATTTACATATTTTTTGGGCGTTGGTTGCCATTTCAGTCTCAGTCCCTGTCTTCTAGTCCCTTCATTGGTCGAACATGAAAAGTGTTGAGAGGTCGAGCAATGAACTAGCCATCCAGTGCTCTCATCTGTGCGCATTTCAATCCTGAAGTATCCCTGTCATCGCCTCATTAAAAACCTCCTCGAGAAAACCCAATTGGGACAAAACTTGAGTGAGGGAAAAAGAGTGCGACTTTAGGACCTCATGCTTTAAAAGTTGAAGAACTTGAGGTGTGTAATATTCCAATTGTTTGGTAGTCGTTTTCCTTCCATTGTTTCTAGTGTGAATGATCCTTTGTTTCCTGCTGTCATGATTTTGTAGGGGTCGTCCTAGTTTGTTCCTAGTTTTCCTTTCCGTGGATCTTTTCTTTCTTGTGTTTTAGCTTTAAGCATGTAGTCCCCGACTTTGAGTGTCATGATCTTTGCCTTTTTGTTATAGTAGCATTCTGCTTGTTTCTTTTGGGCGACCATCCTCACGTAGGCCATATCTGATCATTCCCCGACTTCGTCGAGTTCCTTCCTTCTACTATCATCGTTCTGGGGTCCTCTTTACCAAAAGTGTCTTAGGTTGGGCTCCTTGACCTCGAACCGGTATTACTGCACCAACCCCATAGACTAACGAGTATGGCTTTTCCCCTGTGCTCATTTTGGCGTGTTCGGTAGGCCCAGAGTACTTCTGGTAATATTTCCCCCACAGTCCCTTGGCATCTTCGAGATTCTTCTTCATGATGTTCGGTAATGACTTGTTGGAGGATTCTGCTTGCCCGTTTCCCGGTGTTAAGAGTATTCTTTTAATGTGCCTTTTTTCAAAAAGTCGACGACCTTCTTTCCTGCAATTGCGGCCCGTTGTCGCTGTTGATTTCTTTGGGGAGAAAGAAACGGCATATGATGGTTTTCCATATGAAGGCGATCACTTCGTGTTCGCGTATCTGGGCGAATGCTCCTGCTTTCACCCATTTAGAGAAATAGTCAGTTAAAACCAAGAGGAATCGTATGTTACCTCGTCCTGTCGGGAGGGGGCCTATGATGTCCATTCCCCATTTGATGAACGACCAAAGGGAAGTTACTGAGTGTAGGTATTTGCCTGCTTGGTGGATCATTGGGGTGTACTTCTGGCATTGCCCACATTTTTTCACGAAATCTGCGGCCTCCTTTTTCATCGTGGGCCAGTAATACCTTGCCCGTATGAGGCATCTAACTAGAGCTCGATTGCCAGAGTGAGCTCCACAATGGCCTTTGTTTATTTCTTCAAGGACGCGTCGCGTCTGATTTGGGCCTAAGAATTTTTCCAGAGAGCCGCCATATGTCCTTTTGTACAGGTCGTTATGAATGATATTGTATCTGGTTGTTTGCATTCGCAGCTTCTTGGCCTCTTTTTATCGTTGGGGAGTATGTCATCCTGCAAATATGTAATAATACAGTTGCGCCAGTCCCAAGTCAGGTTTATGGTTCTTACCTCGATTTGGTTTATCGACAAGTTGAGGAGGTTGACCACATTTATTTCTCTGGTTGTGAGGTTTTTGGTAGCTGTAGCTAATTTAGCGAGGCCATCCGCCTTGGTGTTCTGTGCTCGGGTGATCTAGTCGAGTTGACATTTGTCAAACTCGGGTAGTAGCTTGCAGATTTCGGTCTGGTACTTTTGTATCCTTTGCTCCTTGATTTGGAAAGTCCCTGTGACTTGGTTGACCACAACTTAAGAATCTCAGCGCATTCTTAGCCGCCTCGCCCCGTATTTGATTGACAACCTCATTCCTGCAATTACGGCCTCTTACTCGGCCTCATTGTTAGTCATGTCCGGGCACCTTATGGACAAGCGAATCACTTCGACTATTGGGACTTCGAGCATGAGTCCCAGCCCAGATCCCGACGTATTAGATATTTCATCGGTGTACCGGACCCAGAGGTCTTGTGTTTGGGGGGAAGAGTGGACAGCTTCTTTTTCGACTTCGGGCATCATTTTTGCACTAAAGTCGGCTACCAAGTCTGCGAGAACCTGTGACTATACCGTCGTTCGTGACCGATATGTAATTACATGCTCGCCCAGTTTGATGGTTCATTTAGTCAACTTTACCGAAAGCTCGGGTTTATGTAAAATGCTTCTTAAGGGGAAAGTCCTGACAACCGAGATGGGGTGGCATTGTAAATATGGTCTAATCTTTCGTGAAGAAACGACTAAGGCCAAAGCCAATTTTTCAAGATAGGGGTATCTTGTCTTAGCATCGACTAATGTCTTTCTAATGTAATAGATGGGAGATTGCGTACCTTTATTTTCTTGGACCAGGATTGCGCTTATAGCTACTTCGGACACGGAAAGATAGACGAGGACATGCTATCCCGGTTTTGGTTTTAAGAGAAACAGTGGCGAGGATAAGTACGTCTTTAACTCCTTCAGTTCTGGATGCACTCAGGGGGTCATTGGAGGCCGTTCTCCTTTTTCAGTACGCCGAAGAACTTATGGCACCTATCGGAGGATCGTAAGATGAATCTCGAAATAGCGGCTATATGGCCAGTCAGCCTTTGGACCTGCTTTGGCGTTCAAGTGCTTTGGTATCCCTTCGATGGCCTTGATTTGGTTGGGATTGACCTCGATACCTCATTGCGACACTAGGAAACCAAAGGATTTTCATGAGGCCACGCCGAATGCACTAGTCGATGTGATCTTCTTTCCTTTTGGATTTGACCAGCATGTTGTCGATGTAGACTTTTCATTTTTTTTAGTTGTTCTTCGAACGTCTTTGTCACCAATCTTTGGTAAGTTGCCCCTGCATTTTTCAGTCCCAAGGGCATGACCCTATGGCAGTACGTCCACTGGTGTGTGATGAAGGTGGTTTTTTCCTTGTCCCCCTCTTCCTCCATGAGGATCTGATTATAGACCTAGTAGGCATCTATGAAACTTAGTAGCTCGTGCTCGGATGCTGCGTCGATGAGTTAGTCGATATGAGGTAATGGAAATGAATCCCAGGGGCAAGATTTGTTCAAGTCGATGAAATCTTCGCAAATTCGCCACTTGCCGTTCTTTTTTTTCACTATTACTACATTGGAGACCTATTGGGGGTACTTCGATTCCCTGACAAATCCATTTTCCAATAATTTTCCACTTCTTCGCATACTGCATCATTAATTGCGGAGTTACACTTACGCNGGGGGGGGGGGGGGGGGGGGTTGAGTGGATCAATGTCCAATTTGTGCGTGGCGATTTTATTTGGGATACCTGGCGTATTTGCATGGCTAAAAGCAAACAAGTCCATGTTAGCATTTAAAAATTGAACGGGGTCGAGGTCCTCTATGGTCAATCCTGCGGCTTCGACTGTATCGAGGTCTTTAATGACGTCCTCGCCGTCATCGCATTCCAACCTCGACCCTGTTGATTGCTATGCCTCTTTTTCTTTAACCTTTATTTGTTGGGTGGTCATGCAGTATAGGGCGATGCGATAGAATACCTGAGATGTGCATTGCTCCCCTCGTATACTGAGTATTCCTCATGGAGTTGGGAATTTTATGACTTGGTAAAAGCTGGAGGGGATGGCTCTCATGGTGTGTATCCATGGTCGCCCTATTATGGCATTTTACGCCGTGTCCTTGTCCATGATGTGGAATGTGGTCTCCAGCGTGATGCCACCCGCTATGATGGGGAGTGTGATCTCGCTAGATGTTTGCTCAACTGTATTGTTAAAGCATGTTAGTGTGATGCACTGTGGCACTATCTTTTCTTTGAGTTTCATTTCCACGAGTACTCTAGGATGGATAATGCACGTGCCGCTCCCATCATCTACCATAATCCATCTTATATGGGTATCTAAATATCGTAATGTAATAACGAGAGCATCATAATGAGGGAAAGCCAAACCCTTGGTATCTGACTTATTGAAGATGATATTTTCTTTGAGTTTGTCATATCGTTCGTGGGTGATCGACCCCCCCCCCCCCCC
>ML336530.1:0-33154 GCA_005239505.1 Nicotiana paniculata | reverse complement strand
GTGGGTGATCGACCCCCCCCCCCCGATGATCATATGGATGGTGGGGGCTGGCGAGGACAGTTTTGGCGGCCCTTGATGTTGCTCGCGTCCCCTAGCAAAGTTGTTCCTTACTCGGTCGCTCAGCAATTCTTTGAGGTGACCCTGTCGCACCATGTTCACAACCTCCTGTCTCAGGGCAATGCTATCTTTGATTCTGTGTCCTCGATCTTGATGGAACTCGCAGAGGGCATCTGATTTTCTGGTATTTGTGTCTGACCTCATCTTTTGTGGCCACTTCACCTTTGGTCTGAGCTTCTCGAAGGCGTAGACAATCTCTGTGGGTGACACGCAGAAATTGTGAGCGGATAGTGAAAGGGGCATACCTCTCTCATTCCGGTGAGTCCCTATTCTTGATAGGGATGGGCCTTCTTCATGGAGAGATGAGGGCGTAGTGGTAGTTCTTATATATGGGAGATGTCATTCCCGGTTTGGTCGTGAGGACGTAGTATCTCTTCCGATATTATTTCTTGGATATTTTCTAGACTCTGCTTGTACCGAGGTCAGTCGATGGGTCGGCCCGTTGAGGTCGTCTTTGTCTGCTCGCACTTAGCCATATTATGCTTTATGTATTTCATTCCAAGCAGTTGGGGGATACATCATAAGTCGACTTAATAATTTTCTTGTCGCCCTTGAACCATTTCTGCTCAGCCCGTTTTGAAAAGTAGCTATTGCCATTCTTTCTGATACTTTCGGCAAAGTCATTCTTTCTCGGTTAAAACGGGCGAGGAAGCCCCTCAGTCCCTCTCCCGGAGAATTTTTGATAGCAAAGATGTCGTTTACTCTTGCCTCGGCCTTCTTGGCCCTGATATAGGCCGTCACGAACTTATCGGCCATTTCCTCAAAGGTTTCAATAGAATATGCAGTCAGTTGCGAAAGCTAGGTTAACGCACCTCCTGTGAGGGTTTCGCCAAATTTCTTTAGCAGAATGGAGGATACTTGTTCCTTGGAGAGGTCATTTCCTTTCACGGGGCAGACTTTATGGGTCACATGATCCTTGGGGTTAGTTGTGCCATCGTATATTTTCATATAGGGCGGCTTTTTAAAGATCTTTGGTATGGCATGTGGGGCAGCGCTATCACTGTACGGGTGCTCGACGAACCGTCCAGCATATCTCTTCGGCAATAGCTTAGGAGCGCCCAGTATTTTATCGACCCTTTCTTGGTGTTCTCTCATTTGGTCCCGAAGTACCTTGTTCTCATTTTCCATTTCCTCCTTCCTTTTTAGAATGGTTGTGAGAGCATCGCCACCTACATTGTTAACAACATTGTGAGTAATACCTGTCGTCATGGGAGGAGGAGGAGGTTGATCATGTTGCTCTTCCACTAGCGGTGTAGCACAGGTTCTCTCGTTTATTGCAGTCACATCTTGAACGAGCTTCTAGAGGACGCCGGTCAACGTGTCAGTTAGCCAGGCCTCAAGAAGCTTCTTTATCGTTGATGGTGCCTCCTCTCCCACAGATGTGGATGCTGTCTTACCAAGAGATTTTGTGATGCTGCAGTGGGGAGGGGGTCATCCACCTCGCCTAGGAGAGGCATTGGGCGTTGTGTCCTAGTCCACTGCTTTAGAGCTTTCATGGATGATGTTCATGAGGTTGGTTGGGAGGTCACTCAGTATTCTTGTTCTTTCTTCTTTGTTACCTGCCATATTAGATATGTGCATGCAGAGAGAAAAAGGTTCTTATTTTATTTTTTCTTTTACGTTAGTAACCGGTGTTGATTGAGATCTAGAAGAACTAAAAGACTTAGCTAGAAAATCCCCACATACGACGCCAAATTGTTTGACCAAACAGTGTAACTTTCAGTTAAACTATTAAATTTATGTAATTATGGGTTAAATCTAGTTAAAGATAATTAACTCTAGATGCAAATCTTGAAAACGTGCAGGAGATGGGGATAGATCCCGTAAATGATTGATGGCAATAAGTGCTAAATATTCTTAAAGCATGAACAATAATGGAGGTGTAACTAGAAATAAATATCAATAAATGACATTTAAGTAAATAAAGAGAATGATTCACCCAATAAAGGATGGATTGGACGAATGTTTCTTCTGACAATGATAAGTGACAGAAAGATCCAAGATTTAAAGAATCCTCGGATCTGGTGGAAAGGTGAGCAATAATATGGGCAAGAATCTTTATCAAAAGGTAATTTTTGTATTTTTATGAGAGAGAGAGAGAGAGAGAATCTTCTTGTAAAAAGTATTCTCATCAAACGAATATTACATGCCCGTATCGTTGTCTCTTCTTTCTATATATATATGAGATATTTTCCTAAGAAACCCTAATAGTATAAGTGCAGAGAATATCTACAAAAATATTCCCTTTTAATATACTACCCTGACAGACTAGCCGTTACAATTCCTATCATCAATATTCAACCTCGATCTTTCTTGTCTCTCGACTACTGCTGATGTTGGCTCTTCGGCCAATGATTTTGCTCAATCTTGGGCGATTTTGACCGACTCTTTCCTTAATGTCATATTACACTAAATATCTTTGGGGCGGATTTTGGCCTATACAATTAATATAAAACAATAAAAGTATAATCTGACTTTTTATAATAATAATAATAATAATAATAATAAGTAATTTACTGTATCTTTTAGTTACAAAATCGTGCTTGTCACAAACAATAACTTCTATTAATATAGGTTAACCGTACAATATAAAAAATTACACAATACGTGTGCATAGCCATAGAACTTAATCGTTATATTTGTGTACGGATGTAGCGTGAATGAGTGAGTTTTATGACTCACCTAATGTATATAGTTTCAGGATTTTTCTGAAGAAATACAAATAATTTGAATTTCGAAATTCTGTTTGGCAGGATGATTATCGTGTATTATTCGTGTAGCTATGATTAATCACTCGTGTAATATAAATAGTGTCTTAGGTCCAGTACTTTTCTTTATTTTAACTTTAATTTTCTTTTGAGTAAAGTAGATAAGGTTAAGGAATGAAGCAAAAATATCTAGGATTATGGATAAGAACGTTTAGTATGGAAAGATATGGATAATGCCTAAAGCATGATTAATTTCTTTTAATCAGCTCTTGGATTTGGTTAAAGTCCGAAATAGTTTGACATTCGAACAATTACTTCATCGTACCCAAGAAAGGGACACAAACTTATTATTAATGATTCCCCTGATAATATTATCCGGTTCTCTATACCACTTGATAATACAGAATAATGACGGATTCAGGTTTTCAAATCGTGAGTGCTCAATTATTTTTAATCTGAAAGTTATTATAGAAATTGGGTGCTTAATTAATGAATTTATATGAATTTATTAGTTTTTTATACAAATAATAGTATTTAATTCTAAAAGTAATGGGCGCTCAAACACTCTAACTCATAAAGTAATTGTAAATAGTAGATTGCAACGACTTAATCAATTTTTTTCTCGACAATAGTGTTCGAGTTTATTTGTATGCAACAAAGATAATGATTACGAGAAAAGAAAGAAAGATAAAGCAAATGGAACTCATATACAATATTTTGATTGAAACTCGAATTTGTGATTTCGATATTGTTATTACTTCGTCTTAATCATTTTAACTATCCTTTGTGGATTTGAATCAAAGATCTTGACACTCATATACACCAATAATTATAAAAGCGTATACAAAAAAATTTATAAGTGGTGCCAACATTTAAAAAAGTGAGCAAATAAATAAATCATCATAACGACAAACTGTGTTATTTTTTATATTTATACTTGATATTTTTATTTTTTTATTATTTATACATACATGCATTTATGAATTTTTTGATGAAGCGGTGTCACGTGACACCGCTTGAGATAAGGTGCCTACGCCCCACCGATAAACCGTAAGGTTCATAGGCTATTGTCCTTTTTTTGTATGCTGATTTTAAAATAAAATTATACTATGATATTTTATGTAATTTTTATCTCCGCCACTAATCAATTGGTTGTGTAGCTCGACAATGTTGTGTGACAGAGTCATCTATTGAATGATTAGTATAAATGAATTTAAGCTATATATATAACCAAATATAATTAAGTTCTTGAGAGTAGGTTTTTATCGTTCTGTGTTAACATGTTTAAAGGCATTATAAGCACGGGTTTGAACATACAAAATATTCTTGTTTCACGAAAACACACACACACACACAAAATTAGATTGCCATAACATGACCACAAACTTTGTGCTTGATTTTTTTCTTTTTTAGAGATAAAAGAAATAGATTTGCCAATTGGATTGCCTATTCAAAGAAATTTATTGATATTCTATTTTTATTTTATTTTGTTTTGTCTTTCTTCTCTTAAGGAAACCAAGAATAAGGTAAGCAGTGAGAGTTCCATGCATCGAAATCCTAGAATAACTTCATATTAAGCCTCTGTTTTTTGCACTTTTGAATCTATTTATTCATATTACTTGTCTATGATGGCAATCGGTGGGTTACAAATTGTTGTTATTCCAGTTTCATCAAAAGGACAGTAATGAATTTTGTTTCAATGTTTTTATATTTTTATTGTTATCAGGATGGCCAAAACAAAAAAAAAATTAGAGATTATGCTTAGTTTCTTTACCACTTATGAATAGATTTTGTTCGTGAATTTTATCTATAATGAAAATTAGAGAACATAAGAAATGACTTTGACCTAACTCAACCTAAAAGCTAGCTTAGGAGAATAGTGTAGGAATAATTAGACAATGAGTTAGAGAATTTTTCGTGTGTATTTCATTTCTGTTGTTACATGTATTTAATATTTATACAAATGTTCTAATAAAGAAAATAAAGAATACATCATCTATTTGTAGACATTCTATTGGTCCTAAGCTATAATCCAAAATATATACAACTATTTGTACCTTATATCCGTTATTGACTGGGTCTGAAAGAATTGATGATCTGACGGCTAAAGTTAATAGGACAGTGCTTGATCCAATAGCACATGCATCTCCACGTTTTCCATAAAAATTGTTGCACCTTCCATTAAATTAAATCTGATGGTGCTAAAGGTGAAATCTTATTTTGGATCCTAAGGTGTGAATGTTTCCACGTGTCCCACTCGTTTGTACCGATTCTCTGAATATTTCGAGTCCCAAAAAATAGTACAAGTCCCCTAAATTCATCATGCAAAAAAGCATTATACACATCAAGTTGTGAGATTTCCTAACCCTTCTTTACTGCAATTGTTAAGATGCATATTGTGTTTTATTTTTTAGGATTCTAGATGGATATCTGTTGATTAAGAAAGTTGCAGTCAACAAGCGTTCTCCCCAATATGATATAGGCACGTTAGATTGATGAAGTAAGGGCCTAGCGACTTCCAATATATGCATATACTTTCTCTTCACAACTCCATTTTGTTGTTGTGAAGTGTGGACACAAGTTGTTTGATAAATTATCCCTTGTGAATCAAAAAAATCAGAAAATTCTGTACTCCCTCCTCCAATGCATTATCTGATCTAAATATTTTCACTTTTGTATTGAACTGTCATTCCACCGTAACAAGAAAATACTTCAAAAGATAAAACACATTGTTTTTGGTCCTTAAAAGATAGGTTCATGTTCTTCTACTGTAATTGCCCCTCTGTTAGACGTGTTCCAGAAATATTTGCGATCGAGTAAATAGCTCTACGAATGAATGAAAGCCTCGCATGCTCTTTTTAATCGGGAGCGGAGTAGGCAATTTATGTTGGTGTTGGCACCTGCTGCAGCGCCTCTGGTGATTCATATAAATCGCTTAGTGGAAAATGTCCAGAAGAAACCCAATGAGTAACTAATAATCTTGTTATACCGGAAGTCACAGAAAAATTATTGCTAATTGACCGAAATGAGAAGCAATTTTTTTTTGAATATGATATGAATTATTAAAGATATACGCGTGAGANTTATTTTTTTTTTTTTTTTTTGAATATGATATGAATTATTAAAGATATACGCGTGAGACACAATCTACTAATTAATCTATTTATTTCAAATACCCCACTAGAAACAGATCACAATTTCACTGCCTGTTTAGTGAAAAACTGGCTGGCTCTGACTACCTTGCGGAGCAAACAAAAGATCCCAAAATCTTTGTCCGGCATGTGTAGGAGCTTTGTATGGCCCCCAAGTATCAATGTGAATCAATTCAAAAATTTTAGAATTGATTTGATTGGACGTAAAAGGTAGTCTTGTTTATCTTGCCAATGGACAAATATTCCAAGTAGAATTAAAAGGAAAGGGAGACAAAGATTTTGAACAAACATTCTTCATTACTGAAAATAGCATGTGCCCTAATCTAAGGTGCCACAACCTTACATCAGAAGCATTCCTTACAGGAATTTTGTGAAACTAGAAACTTAAAGCCAACAAGATTGTTTCTAATAACATAAGGAAGCTATAGTAGTACGTAGAATTAAACTTCTTAGGGTTCTGAATAAAAGACTCCAGTAGATAAAGTTATGTCCTAGCTTCACCAAACTCCAGAGGCCTCCTCATTTAAGGGCCCTGCAATAGACAACTAATGGAGGAAAAAATTAGCAAACATCTTAGCTGTTGACATAATCTTTAAACTGAAATAAGGTTATACTTAAAGCTAGGAATAAAATTGAACATTTCTTAGAGTGATTTTGAGTTAAGAATGACACTTTCAACTTGAGTTACCCTAACCCTATATGAGTTAGGAAGATTGACAAATTTTGGAAAGATCAAGGATTTCAGTTCTAAAAAAATCTTGAATTAAAGCACATTTGCTATGTTGCACCTGTATCCAAAATCTAGGTGCTTTGTACAGATGAATTAGAGACGAAAGTGTTAAGGGTTGTCCGAATTTTCTAACCATGTTTGATTTTCCTAATTCTTGAAGGAAAGGACAATATATTTACCATAATTGAATTTTTCGTTTTGTAGAAGGAAATTATAATTCCTCCATGTTTGGCTAGTCCTTTTTCTTGTAGGAAAAGGTTTGGGCTTCTATAAATTGAAGATCATTCCTTCTCATTCAGTAGCATCCACAATGTAGCCATATGAGGTTTGAGAGTAGTGTTTAGGGGGAGAACTTTACGGGACAAGTGTTAGTGTGTCACTTGTGTTTGTCTCTTCGTGAGATTGTTCTCTCGTTATTTTGTACTCTCTTTTATTATAGTGGATTGTTCATCTCCGCCGTGGATGTAGGTCAATTGACCGAACCACGTTAAATGTTTGTGTCTCGTTTCGTAGATTTTTGTTTTATTGTTAGATTTATTGTCGTTCAAGGTTTGGTTTGCTAGCTTCAGCATGACACCTGATTTTTTCGGTTCTCTTAGGGAATATTCCTAAAAAAATCCTAAAAAGTACAACTGAGATACCTTCTCTTTATTCTAAAACTTATTCTGACCGTTGCTTTCATACGTTCTTTACTCGACCTCGGCACTAATCCTTCTTTAGGTGACTCCTCGCCATTGAACCGTGGTCGTCTTTAACCTCGACCTCGTTCATTTGCAATCATTAAGTTCAATCTAAATTTTAACCAATACAACGGTGGCACCAATTTTTGTGCGCCAACACAGTTTTTTCAATAATAGGGGCGTGATTTTGTAATATGCCAATTTAATCACTATTAGTAGACAAAACATTTTCTTTTATATCTGATCCCAAACAATATGATCGGGGGTTAGTAGACTAAGATTTAAGGTCATTTTGGTCAAATTACTTTCGATATCTAAGTTCATAGCCAGTGTTGGAGATTTATGCATAGGATATAAACATTGATCTCAGCTACTCATAGAATATTAGGAGTTGGAGAAAATTTCTCTCAAAGTGCGAATTCTAAATTTCTGATACCAATTTTTGTGATTTCTTATTATACTTATATAGCTTAAAATTGTATAATGTAGTAATATAAGTTATAATTCTTTACAAAGTATTTTTAAAAAATATTTGAGAAAATGATAGTAAAAAAAGCTTTTTGATTCTACAAAGAGAGACCCGGATATATATAAGACAGATAAAATTTTTATTCTAAAACACAATTTTTATTTATACTGATAGTTTCTTCTCTGACGAAATGGTTCCCATGATTCTTTATTGATTCATTTTGTCCCTACTATATAGTAAAAACCTCTTACATAAGTATTTGTAGTGCATTACTTATCTTATATTTTGGTATTTTATTGCTAAAATTGTACTATATTTATACTTAATTAAGTTTATTTTATGCGTAGGTGTCACACCTCCTTTTTCCCGATAGGGATGGGATAAGGGAGTTTTCCCAATTAAAGTGACATAAATCAATTTTGGGATTTATTTATTATTTCAGAGTCGCCACCGGATTTTTGACGATGTTCCGGGACACCGTTTATTGAAATCCCAAACCGAGAAAATTTAGACTCTGTTTAAAAATGTCTGCGAACCAGAAATCCGGGTAAGGAATTCTATTAACCCGGGAGAAGGTTTTAGGCACTCCCAAATTCCGTGGTTCTAGCACGGTCGCTTAACTATTAATATTTTGCCGAATTATCTAATTATTTACATGTTTCAAACCTATGGTGCATTTAAACTTTTTAAATTTTAAACGCTTTTAATACTTATGGATTTATCTTGAAACAAGTCACGATGGCGTGAACTTGTTTGTTTTGGACACATTATAACTGCGCCACATGAAATGCACCCGCAATTACAACGTGTGATTTTATTATAATTTGAAGTTGAAGACGGGAACATGAGTTGTCGCACCCGAGTATAGATTACATGGTCAAGACTATGGTCATGACGGTTTTATAATGCCTATTTGAGGCAATTAGAGTCAGGGGCATGAGTTGCCACTCCCGAGTGTAGTTTATTGTGACTTGAAATTGTATTCGCTTCTTTATCAAATTTCAATCTAAAGGTATGGTTCTACCTAAAAGGTATGTGGAGATTGTCTAAAATTAAATCTACTAACCTACAGGACAAGATTTTTGGGCTATGGCCATATTTTAGCCCAATTTGTTTCAACTCTTTTGGCCAATCCTAATTGTGACTAGTTTTGACATGATTTGAATTTGAACAGTCTGAATCTACTGGGAGCAGATATGCTAATACATTTAACATTTGCATAGTAGTAAAAAAAATTTTGAATTACAAATATAATGTTATATATATCAGATTCCTTTGCTGTTCGACCTTTACATGAATACTTATGTACTGCTTACGGATACAACATAGACCCTTTTATCTTTGTTTTCATGAAGGAGCAGCTTTTATAGAAGAAAAAAAAAAGCAAACGAAGCCTCTTGAATTCCAATTATCCGATATTTTTTAGGAAGGAGCTGATACTCCTCACACCATTCAACAGAAAATTATTTAACACAATTAACATGCCTGAAATTCTAGTTTCCATAACTGTCATAATAAACATTACAGGAAATACAACTGATTCTCAAGCTTTAATAGAGTCTAGTCCTTATTACAACTAAAAGTATATACAACAAAGACCGTAAATACGCTATTACATTGTTCTTAAAATAAATATACAAGGTTCTAATAATAATAAGAAGATAAAAAAAAAAAAGGAACAATATTAGTTGTTGCTCCTGTGCAAGCCAGCAACTTTCACGCTTTAGGATTTGTATTCTCACGGCTTTTAGTCTCAACTGGACCGTACAGAACTCATGTGCACTGCAAGAGACTGAATTTGACCACTACAGAGATCAGATTCGATCATTTAAATGTTGTCCCCAAAGTGACATCCGATTATATAAGACTTGAGTCATCCAGGCCAATATATAAGCATCTTATGGGGGTGAATTGACCATTAAAGGATCAGATTCACTACCCTTTATTGCTATCTAATGTTTCTATTATAACTTCATGGATATAGATTTAATCACAGAAGCCTTTAACAGATAATTCTGTTATTGTAATCACGCATAGAGGGACAACCAGATTTTAATAGGTGATTACAGATTCAGCAGGAAAATAGGCAACATGTTTTATGTATTTTTCTTAGATTGAATCTGACTATAAGGGAGAGTCAGATTCAAATCCATAGATACAAACTTACTTGACATTTCTAACAATCATACCAATACTTCAAACAGTATCCCGTTGAACATTTTTACTATTCTTGGCTTTTTAGAGACTGAATCAGACCATATAAGAGTTCAAATGGTGAATTTCAGTCATCTATACTACTATTTTGTGCACTATTATGGGGTGAATTTGACCATTGGAAGGTCAGATTCATCTACCCTAGTGCCATTTATCTTTCTAACATGCTAAACACATATGAAATTACCACCTAGCTATCAAACATTAAGCTTATTAATAGAAGTTCAACACACTACCAAGCAGATTCCAAGAGTTGCATGCATACACTTAGATAATGATAATCTTATTGCAGTTTCTACATGAAGAAAGGGGAAGAAGAAGATTCACATATTCTTGAAGAAAATACAACATGAACCAACAAGTTTAAAACAAAGTCTGAATTCAATAATTTTTGTATAAGGTTCACTGTTACATACCTTTAAAGAGAAAGAAAATCCAGCAAGAAACTTGACAAAATAAAGATCAAGTATGAACAATAAACAGCAAGAAGGAAGAGTGATCAGCAGCAGCAAACAGAAAACCAAAGAAAATCCAGTAGCCCAGCAAGAATTGACCCAGAATTCTTGGATATAAATGTTTAAGATTCCCAAAATCAGAATCTAAAGGAGAGAAACAGAAGTTAAAAACTAGACCATATCTTTATGAACTTAATTCCAAAAGATATAAGATATCTATTTGCTTTTCTACTAATATATATTTTTTTTAAATTTTTCGTTTATGAATGGACAATACTCTGATTTTTCTGTGCTTTCAAAACTGCTTTCAGCAGCTCAGAGAGATTCTTTTTTTTTAGAGTGTCCAGAAAAAGAAGATCATCCTCCCCTCTATCTCCCTTTTTTTCCTATGAAAAATGAGAAGGTCTATTTATAGGGAGCTCAAGGATGGGATATGTTTTTGGCATATACCTTATCCAAAAGGCTGGAAAAATAATACTAATAGTACATAGGGCAGCTGTCAACCCTATCTTTGGGACAACTGCCCCTATTCTAGAACATTCTTACTTATTAAAAGACCCTTTTAACTTTAAGAGCCTGATTTTCTAAACTGAGTTACCTAATATATCCCTTGAAGTCCCAGAAATTACCATTTGTAACCAGGGTTAAACTTGCTTGGGGTTGACTATTAACTCTAGTTAATTAAACCTAGTTAGGTTTGTTAGTTAATTAGCTATCAACTCTGGTCTAAGTCAATCACTTTAGTCCTTAGGTTAGCTGATTTTTTGGCTTAATTCAATCTAAATTTGACTAATTAACTTAACCAAATCAGCCCCCTAATTAACTCCCATCAGGCTCAGGTTAATTACTCAAATTAACAAACTCAGGCTTGAATCACAAATCAAAATCAGTTAAGCAATCAAATAACCTAAACAAGGTCTTAACATCTTAACTAATTTACTGACTAATTATAAACCATGATGCACAATCAATGAACTAACAACGATTAGCAAACCATTAAGGACAGGAGAACAATAACTAATCAAATAACAACAAGCAAGAATAAATCTAACTAGGCTTAAGTAATCTAAAAACAGTGATTAACATGAATTTTAGGTTTTAGTAACATGTAAAAATAGTAAGGAAAGAGGAAGAATTCTCGTNAGAATAAAGCTAACTAGACCTAAATAATCTAAAAACAGTGATTAACATGAATTTTAGGTTTTAGTAACATGTAAAAATAGTAAGGAAAGAGGAAGAATTCTCGTTAGAGGGTTTTGGACAAACTACGGCGACTAGCCGGAGTTTGGCCGGACTACGGCGACCTCCAAAAGTGACCCTTACTCACATGAATCGACGGTTCTCGTTGAGAACCATCGACTCATGTAAGTTTGAGTCACAGAGTCGCTTGGGATCATTTTCAGCATGTTCTAGGGTTTTCCATTTCCAGATCTGAGATTAAAGAAATTTGAATGAGTTTTTGGTGAAATAGATGGTAGGAGATGGTTGAGAAGGGGGAGGAGATTATCTGGTCAAAAGTTGGGGTTGATTGGAGAAGCTCCGCCGCTGGTAGGCGATTTTCGGGCGACGGAAACCTAGGGCGGCTAGGGCTTGGGGGGTTAGGCTTTGGGTGGAATGAGGGTAGGGGGGATGTTAGGACAGTTATATACTAAAGGGGGTGGAGTTCATGGCCGTCTGATCTATTTCAATCAATGGCCAGGATTCAACCAGTTAAACCAAACGGGGTCGTTTGAGTAGTGTATGGGACAAGCCAAAGTTCAGCATATTGGGTGCTGAAGTCTTTTAAAAATGAACTAACTAACTTCAGCATGTTGGGTACTGAAGTCTTACAAATGAACTAAATAACTTCAGTATATTGGGTGCTGAAGTTTTTTTTACAATTGAACTAAATAAGTTCAGCACTTCTGCTGAAGTTTTTACAATTAAACTAAATAACTTCAGCACTTCTACTGAAGTTTTCACAAATGAATTAATAACTTCAGCTCTTCTGCTGAAGTTTTCACGAATGAATTAATAATTTCAGCACTTCTGCTGAAGTTTTCACGAATGAACTATTAACTTCAGCACTTCTGCTGAAGTTTTCACAAATGAACTAATAACTTCAGCACTTCTAATGAAGTTTTCACAAATTACCTAATAACTTCAGCACTTCTGCTGAAGTTTTCACAAATGACCTAATAACTTCAGCACTTCTGCTGAAGTTTTCACAAATGACCTAATAACTTCAGCACTTCTGCTGAAGTTTTTCACAAATGAACTAATCTTCAGAACTTTTGCTAAAGTCTTCACAAATGAATTAATAAATCCAGCACTTCTGCTGAAGTTTTCACGAATGAACTAATAACTTCAGCACTTTTGCTGATGTTTTTTACAAATGAACTAATAACTTCAGCACTTCTATTGAAGTTTTTCACAAATGAACTAATATCTTCAGCACTTCTGCTGAAGTTTTCACAAATGAACTAATAACTTCAGCACTTCTTTTGAAGTTTTCACAAATGAACTAATAACTTCAGCACTTCTGCTGAAGTTTTTACAAATGAACTAATAACTTCAACACTTCTGCTGAAGTTTTCACAAATGAACTAATAACTTCAGCACTTCTGCTGGAGTCTTTTTTTTTAAAAAGCGGGTATTAGGCTGGGTTGCTGTGTCGTGTAGAGTTAGGGATTGGGCCTGGGTAATTTTGGTCCAGGTCTGATTTTAATCCCTATTAAATTCAAATCTAATTTAATCCAAGAAATGTAGTAATTAATTTTAAACCTTATTGTACATCTATTTACAGATCAATCAAGAATAAAATGACTAATTTTATATTCCTAATGAAATCTATGTTTCATCGAATAAAATGATTAATTTTTAGTAATTAGTTATTAAAATTACATTACGTTAAATAACCATCATTCGTCTATTATATAATTAGTTATAAAAAAAGATGAATTATGCAAAAATACAAATCTTTCACAATTAAAAATCAATAAAGATTCATAAAATCAATTGATTTATTGAGATTATTATAGGACGATATGGCGAGTAAAAAATCACATGCTCACAGCTGCCCCTCTTTGCTTGGAAACACGAAGAGTTTTCAGGCAAAGACAAAGTGAGCAGCAATAAATGACTTTTACTTATTCATATGTTCCATTGTGAAGCGTCTTTGAAAAGTTTGACTGAACCCTGCTTCAAAGGTTGCCTACATATCCTTGGCTATAAAGGAATCAAGTCAGTGTAATTCTGGAGGTTTTGGTAGCTAGGACTACCGAGTAACTGTGGTTTCACTGTGGTTGCTGCTGTTACTGCTGCTGATCTCCTTATTACACCCACGTACAAAACAAAGGACTGACTAAAACCTATCAACTGCTAAATTACATGATTCATATCTAAGATCTGGTCTGGAGTCTTGATCTTTCGTTGGATCTGACCTGTATCCTGATGTTTGTTAATTGTAAGTGCCGTTTTGTCTTATCGTTCCTCGGATAAAAAACAAGATATACTGGACGGATGACTTCAATCTCGTCCCGAATAGTCCACATCTTCCCCGTTCCTGCACATTGGGTTTGGTCTTCTCTTTTCTTCTTCTCTTCATTCTGAATCGAGACGTCTTCTTTTGGTCGTCTCGAATCCATTGTCCTAAAAATGCAGCCTGCACAAAATCAAAAGAAACGAACGAAATGTTCTGCCCCAGTTTTCACTAGGAAAATTTCGTGAGTTATTGTAACAAACTCTATGCTACTTCATTATTGAAAGCAATGAAAAGCCGGGAATTGTGTACTCAGAGTGAATGCAGACTAGGGGGTGGACACCCTAAGTCTCAAAGCCAGATCAACTAGGGTTTGGGATCCCTATGTTGCAAAATGAAATCAACTAGGGATTGTGTACCCTATGTTGGAAAAGAAATAAACCAGGGAGTGTATACCCTTGACTGGAAAAGAAAGCATCAACCAGGGAGTGTATACCCTTGATTGGCATCGACTAGGGAGCGTGTACACCCTGCGTCGGGAAAAGAAGTCAATCAGGGAGTGTATACCCTTGATTGAAAAAAAAACATTAACCAGGGAGTGTATACCCTTGATTGGGAAAGAAAAACATCAACCAGGGAGTGTATACCCTTGATTGGAAAAGAAAACATCAATCAGGGAGTGTATAACCTTGATTGGCATCGACTACGGGAGCGTGTACACCCTACGTCGGGAAAAGAAATTAACCAGAGAGTGTATACCCTTGACTGGAAAAGAAAAACATCAACCAGGGAGTGTATACCCTTGATTGGAAAAGAAAAACATCAACCAAGGAATGTATACCCTTGATTGGCATCGACTACGGGAGTGTATACCCTGCGTTCGGAAAAGAAATCAATCAGGGAGTGTATACCCTTGACTTGAAAAGAAAACATCAACCAGGGAGTGTATACCCTTGATTGGAAAAGAAAAACATCAACCAGGGAATGTATACCCTTGATTGGCATCGACTACGGGAGTGTATACCCTGCATCGGGAAAAGAAATCAACCGGGGAGTGTATACCCTTGATTTGAAAAGAAAATATCAACCAGGGAGTGTATACCCTTGATTGGGAAAGAAAAACATCAACCAGAGAGTGTATACCCTTGATTGGAAAACATCAACCAGGGAGTGTATACCCTTGATTGGGAAAGAAAAACATCAACCAGGGAGTGTATACCCTTGATTGGAAAAAAAAAAATCAACCAGGGAGTGTAACCCTTGATTGGAAAGAAAAACATCAACCAGGGAGTGTATACCCTTGATTGGAAAAGAAAAGCATCAACCAGGGAGTGTATACCCTTGATTGGCGTANACCAGGGTGTGTATACCCTTGATTGGAAAAGAAAAACATCAACCAGGGAATGTATACCCTTGATTGGAAAAGAAAAGCATCAACCAGGGAGTGTATACCCTTGATTGGAAAAGAAAACATCAACTAGGGAGTGTATACCCTTGATTGGCATCGACTACGGGAGCGTGTACACCCAACGTCGGGAAAAGAAATCAACCAGGGAGTGTATACCCTTGATTGGCATCGACTGCGGGAGTGTATACTCTGAGTCGGGAAAAGGTGTAGTTGGGGATTGGAAGCCTCATACTACTTTGAGTTATTTTCAACTTCAATTCTTCTCTTTTTTTTTTTTTTTTTTTTTATCTTTCTTTCTTTTTTTTATGCATGCGGAAAAGGTTTTTTTTTTTTAGGAAACTTCCCTTTCTTTGGAGTCAATGCTGCATAGCTCCTTCTAGCTCTTGCGCGATTCCTTATGATTGCACCTGCTTTTGCATGGTCGCTTTTGCACATGTTTCCTACTTTTAAACAAAGAACAATTTGTTAGTTTGAAACGGTGGTTGGTTTTGCGGCCTTGATTATTTCAAATTGCTTGATCTCAACCCCTTTGACGAAGATCTCAACTGTTTTCTTGTTTGCTGGGGATTGGGTTTCATTTCCAAACCCGGGGACCTTGGCTTTCCAGATTTCACCATGGCGATCGGTCACGTGGGATTTTTTTTTTGTAGGCTTTTCACTTGCTTCCCTTTGGATTTCATGAGTATTCGGGGGAGACATTTTGCCTCTCAAATTCTTCCGCACTGGTTAGTCTCGGGGGACTTAACCTTTCCAGCTTTATTTCGCCTTTATTGACTTTTCATTTCTGACTTTCCTTCCAACTGTAACTTTAGGTTATTTGGAACATTTTTGCTTTTCAAACCTTGCCAAGATGGTTAGCCACGCGGGGCTCAAACTTTCAACTTCATTCGCCTTTATAGGCACTTCAATTTGATTTTCTCCTTTCAAGGTTTTGAATTTGGAAGTATCGGCCGCTTCGGCCAATCGAAATTGACTCGATGCCCCTGACGAGGCTGAGCGCCCTTGTATATTGACCCGTGTCAAATGAGAGCCCTGTAAATCAGTCTTGCCATCTTTTCTTTGCCTTAGTTTCGGGACAGAGTTAGACCGAAAGGGATTCAAAAGAAAAAAAATGACAGAATGGATAATGAATTTAAACAAGAGGTGTCCCTTTCGGGGAAAGGAAAGAAGGACTTATCTGGAGTGCATGCGGACTTCAATGAACATGACATGCCTTTTGGACTGGATGCCTGATCCGTTTAAACCGTCCGACTCTCAGAAATTCATCACAACTATTACCTCGAGATTGAGAAACCTTGCCCCGGACTGCGCCCATGTCAGTGACCCATTATCCTTTTCGATCAGTGGTTCCCTTTGCGGGTTTTCACCAACTGACCTCTCTCATTTCTCTTTTCACCATCGCCTTGTAGTGCTCTTTGCGAGTTTTCACTAACAAGACTCTCCCATTTTTATTTCTCTGCTTACAATCGCCTCACGGTGCCCGTGTGGGTTTTCACCAATGAGACTCTCTCATTTTAATTAATCTCATTTGCTTGTATTTGGATCCAAACAACTGTATCCTCCAATTTTGGACATCTTTGCCGATTGATCGGAAGGACTTGGACAGGTTTTTTTTTTTATGAAAATAATTTGTGTTGAATTAAAACTTTGGAACCTTTCAGGCGACACATTGACGAATCTTGACACTTGCCCCAGCTTAAACTCTTGGGGAAATGTGGATTTTTTATTGGTGTGACTGAACCCCAGGGAGAGGCTGCCTACGTATCCTTTCAGAATCAAGTCGAACGTAGTTCAGGGAACTTTTGTTTTTGTTGTTTTTTTGTTTTCTCTTTCTTTTTCTTTGTTCGTTCTCCTTTTTTTCAACTCATTTTCAATTTTTTTTTCTTTTTCTCTTTTTGTTGCCCTTTTTTTTCTTCTTTTTTTTCTTTTTTTTTTTCAATAACATTTTCAGGTTCCAAAGAGGGTAATCAAAGGAAGGTAACCGGCTCAAAGGGTTGGCAACAAGGGTTAATGGTGTTTGGATAGCGAGAATGAAAGCCTTCATCATCCCAACCGTAGAACATTTAATGCTATATGGAGGATCAAACATAGTACCTTTTGACGGCATCTGCATTGACAGCCGTTTCGGGGTCATTTCCTTCGATGTCTCCCAGGTTAATGCTCCTTTTGGTAGTAGTTTCCTTATGATGTATGGGCCTTTCCAGTTTGGGGCGAATTTTCCTTTCGCTTCTTCGTGGTGCAGAAGGATACGTCTTAAAACGAGTTGCCCTACTTCAAAGTTCCTAGGTCGCACTTTCTTGTTGTAAGTGCGGGCCATTCTTTGCTGGTATAACTGTCCGTGGCACACTGCAGCCATTTTTTTCTCATCAATCAGAGTTAATTTCTCTAGTCGGGTCTTGACCCACTCATTGTCCTCAATTTCTGCTTCGACAATAATCGGGAGGGAAGGAATTTCGACTTCTGCGGGTATTACGGCTTCAGTGCCGTAAATCAATAGGTAAGGGGTAGCTCCAACCGATGTGCGCACGGTCGTGCGATATCCCAACAATGCAAAAGGCAACTTTTCATGCCATTTCCTAGATGTTTGAATCATTTTCCTGAGAATTTTCTTGATGTTTTTGTTTGCTGCTTCAACGGCACCATTGGCTTTGGGCCGATAAGGGGTCGAGTTGCGGTGTGTTATCTCGGTAGTTGACACATACTCGGACCTTTCCGTCCTTTTTAGGCACCAGAACCACATTGGCCAGCCAGGTGGTGTATTGAACCACTCGGATTACTCCAGCCTTTAGTTGTTTAGCGACCACTTCTTTGATCTTGTCACTCATGTCTGTTTTAAATTTCCTCTGCTTTTGTTGGACAGGTAGATGACCGGGGTATGTTGGCAATTTGTGTACCACCAAGTCCATACTAGTCCGGGCATGTCGTCGTAGGACCAAGCAAACACATATTTGAATTCAAATAAGAGTTGAATCAAGGCGTCTCTAGTCCTTTCATCTGTGTGGATGCTTATCATGGTCTCTCGAATCTCCTCTTCATTGCCCAAGTTAACGGGTTCCGTTTCGTTTAAGTTCGGCTTAGGCTTATTCTCGAACTGTTCCAATTCTCGATTTATTTCCCTAAAAGCCTCTTCTTCGTCATATTCCAGTTCTTGATTCATTATTTCGAGGTTAAACGGCGTATTAAGATCAAGGCATGAAGTCCGCAAGCATGTCATGTTTTGTAAAGCTGCATTATTAGGACTGAGAAAAAGAAAAAAAATAAGAAAAGTAAACAAAAATCAGAAAGAATAATAGACGATGAAATTTTGATTTCATTTTATTGAATTTGAACGTAGGAGGGTTCACATCGGAATATAAAGTCAAGAATTTAAAAACACTTGAGTTACACCCTGAAATAACTCGTAGTGCAAAAAAAGATGGCAAAAGCTGGACTACCGGGACTCCCGCCTGACGGGGAATGGAGTAGCCTTCCAATTTTGTAACTTGGCGTCAGGCCCCATATACTGCACTTCAGCAGTGCTGGAGCCTTCTCCTGGTTGGACCATATGGGCCTCATACAACATCTGTTTCATTGCTCCACATATTTCTTCGACTTCTTCGGCCGTGAAAGCCTCTTCTTCTTCCTCTACGTATTTTGGCTTGACAAATGATGCGGTGATGTGTGGGATCGGCTTAGGCAATACCCACCCATTTTTCTTACGTTGATCAGCCCATTGTTCATCGTCGGGAGTAGCTTGAAACCCTATGCCAAAGAACTTCTTATTGGCAGGCAAAGTGATGGGCTCTTTAATGCCTTGCAAGGACAACCCGAGCCCCTTTCCAGGTGTATACCCATGTTTAATCATGTTGTTGGTGACCATAATTGATGCGTTTGATAGGAAGGGTTGAGGGCATGGAGTTCCTTCTTTATGCTGGTCCGCAACCTCAATCTCGAAAGCCTGGTAGACTATGTGCTTGCTGCCCTCTCTTGCTTCCAGGCATGGGGCTGATGGGTACCTGTAAATAGATTGCTCGTCTTCCCCATGGACCACAATTTCCTGGTCTTTATATTCGAACTTAACCATCTGGTGGAGAGTAGATGGCACTGTCCCTGCTGCATGGATCCAAGGCCTTCCCAGGAGATAATTGTAGGAAGTATCCATATCCATGACCTGGAATGTCACTTCAAAATCTACAGGGTCGATTGTCAAGATCAAATCAATCTCTCCGATCGTGTCTCTCTTGATACCATCGAATGCACGGACGCACACGTTGTTGGGCCTAATTCTCTCAACCCCGATATCCATTCTTTCTAAGGTTGAGAGAGGGAAAATATCAACCCCAGATCCACCGTCCATCATCACTCTTTTCACATAGTAACCTTCACGTTTAACAGTTAGGTGGAGAGCTTTGTTGTGGGCAGCCCCTTCCAGGGGCAATTCATTCTTGCTAAATGAGATCCGGTTGACTTCAAAAAATCGCTCTGCCATTCTTTCCATTTGCTCAACCGTGGTCTCGGCCGGAACATATGCTTCGTTAAGTGTTTTGATCAGGATTTTCTAATGCTCGTTTGAATTCATCAGCAAGGACAGAAGTGAGACCTGAGTGGGGGACTTTCTGAGCTACTCAATTGTGGCGTATTCAGTGGTTTTCATACTTTTGAAGAATTCTTCTGCCTCTTAGGCACTGATCGACTTTTTAGGCGGAAAGCGTTTTTGCTTGTTTCTGTTCAGTTCTTCCAAGTTGTGGTATATCTCTGATGAGTTTATATCACATGTTTCCCTAGTAATTTCTTTTCCTTTGTATGTCACCAATATTTTGTTGTAATTCCAAGGGACGGCAGTAGTATTTTCCATGGGAGTCTGTGACGCGCGGCTGATAACCACAGGCTCATTCAGCCTTGGTGAAATTATTTTCCCCCGCGCCACATACGTCCCCTTTTGTATGTACATTTTTGGGCCGTTCATCATTGCCTTGTTGAATTGTAGCCTTCTGGGAGGGCTCAACACACTTTGTCCCTTCTTGGGTGCCTTGGGGTCGTAAAGAACAACGTCTTCAGAGGATCCCCTATTTGTCTTGGCCTCGGCCTTCTTGGGGACCTGGGGAACGGGGTTACTCTTCTTCATTTCTTTGACTGGTTTAGGTGCCGCCTTGGGCTTTCTTTCCATGTCCGCGATGGCGATGATGTCCTTTAGAGCTGGATCAAAATCCTGGTCCTCGCAAATTATGCCGATGACGGTCCCACGATTGTGAGTGGGTAATGGATTGTTTGTTACATTGGGAGCTTCTTCGTCTCTTAACACCACCTTCTTTTGTTCTATAAGGCTTTCCACGACTCTTTTGAGGGTCCAACACTCTTCCGTGTCATGCCCCCCTGCTCCGGAATGGTAGGCATAACTGGTTCCCGGTTTGTATGATGCTGATGCTGGGTATTGCCTAGTCGGAGGTACGGGTTGTAGAAGCCCCATCTAGACTAATTTTGGGAAGAGGCTTGAGTACAACTCCTCGATAGGAGTGAAGTTGTGTCTCCTTGGTGGTTCACGGGGGTAGGTGTTGTATGGGTAGTTTTGGGGAGGGCGTGGATTATATGGAGCTGGGGGAGGATGGTTGTTTCTCGGAGGTGGAGCTCTGTTCTGATTGTATTATTGCTGTGGCCTGGGATGTGGCTGAGCGTTCATTACCGTATAGGGAAAAGGGGGTGTAGTATAAGCTGTGTCTTGGTGAGGATAGTAATATTGGGAGGCTTTTGGAAATGGATGTGGGTATTGTCGAGGCTTCCTGACATCGGAAACCATCATGGCCCCTTCTTCTTTCTTTTTCCTGTTGGCTGCAACCCCCGATCCGCTTTGGATGGCTTGAGAGGTTGCACTTATGGCGGATTGGCTCAGGATACAAGAAGTTTTTTAGACCATTTTCCACCATTTCTCCAATTTTGATTGCTTCCGCAAATGGCTTGCCCATGGCGGGCATCATATTTTGGAAGTAGTCAGCTTCCTGTGCTTGTAGAAAGACGCTGACCATTTCAACCTCATCCATCATAGGTTTGACCCAGGAGGCTTCTCGCGCCATTTGATGGCGTACTCTCTAAAGCTCTCTGAGGTTTTTTTTTTAGATTGGACAGTGAGTTCCTATCGGGAGCGATGTCCACATTGTATTGGAATTGCCGGACAAAGTCTCATGCTAGGTCATCCCATATGTGCCAGCGGGATATATCCTGGTCCATGTACCATTCTCAGGCGATTCCCATCAATTGTTCTCCAAAATATGCCATGAGAAGTTCCTCTTTCCCACCTGCTCCCCGGAGCTGGTTACAGTACCTTTTCAGATGAGCTATGGGGTCCCCATGTCCGTCATATTTTTCGAACTTGGGGGTTTTAAAGCCAAGAGGCAAGTGGGCATGCGGGAACATGCACAAATCTGCATAGGAGACGCTTTTCTGCCCGCTCAACCCCTGTATATTCTTGAGGCTCTGTTCCATACTCTTCATTTTCTGAGTTATTACTTCGTGCTCGAGGCTTTTATTATCTTGTCCCGAAGTAAACTCAGGCTGAGGTTATTGGGAGTATGCATTGGGAGTGACATGAGTGGTATCTTGATGGAGGAATGTTGTTTGGAATATGAATGCTGGCGGCTCGAAACTTGGCCCAGAGATAGTTGGTGGAGTCGTGGCGGAGATTGGTGGTGCGGTGAAGATGTTGGAAGACACACCAGAAAACATGGCCTAAGGGCGAACCTCAGAAGGCCTTCCGGCAAAGTGAGCCGACATAGTTGGATATCTGAACGACATGGCTGGGTAACGTATGGGGATGTTGGATGTCCCACCTGCCCTTGGAATTATCTCTGGGAAACCCGGGGTGGTACTGGGTGGTTCTCTACCATTGGACCATACGTCCCACATTTCCAGCATGCGGCAACTCAGAGTCCTGTTTTCTTCAGCTGTTGCTGACTCAGATGTTGGGATGGCCGGATTTAGGTCTTCCACGGAAGAGTTGACGATCGGCAAGTGACTTTCAGACGTCATTTCTATGCTCCCTTTTGATCTAGTGAAGTAAGGATGGGAAGCCAGGTTACCGCAAAACCAACCACCTAAAAATACCTTTAAGATTGAATCAACAAAATGTTAGGTTGAAGCATTTGTCACATAGGTAATCGCACGTTTGGGGTATGCAATGCACCTGAGCAATTTAAACGCTTTTCTATATGTTTTTGCAACAGTTGTGTACTTCATCCCAGCTTTATTTATGGGGTTTGGACCTTTCTTTCCTTTGTTATTAATTCTGCTCTTTTATTCCTTGCTTGGTTTCTTTTCTTATGGTTATGATCGAATCCTATGTGGATTGCCTACGTATCACGACGCCGCGTGAATCAGATCATCACGTAGTTCATGCTGGCAAAACCAAAAGACAAAAATACATATTTCTTCTAAAAGTTTCAATCTAAAATTTTCATTCATAAAATAAAACACTTCTGATTACAGAAAATTGGTAGCCCACTTTTGGAATTTCAAAATGTGCAAAACAGACTCGACACATATTTTTTGAAAATATAAAAACTACTGTGGACTCAGACATGACTACAGACTGAAAATCATCAAAAATACATTAGTGATTTTGTTGCTTCAGGGGCCGGTGGGGCATTATTCGGCCTTGCCACGGGCCTGCTTTCTATGTCTTGCCGGAGGCGGTAAAGGTCGTCCATTATTTTGTGGACGAAGATCATAACCGCTGAGAAGAAAGTGGTCTGAGTCATATTTTCGCATTCCTGGCATCTGGCGACGATGTAGTCAGCTATCTCTTGGACCCTCCGCCTGATGATACCATTTTCTTGAAGTAGGCGCCCGATTTGTTGGGATCTTACCTCTAAAGTCTGGACGTCTTTGTGACTCCGCTCTTGCCATTGTTGCAACTCTTTTTCTAACTGAGCCATCATGGCATAGCACTATTCCCTCTCAGTCTTAAATCTTTTTGCCTGTTTGGCCATTTCGTTCTCGAGAACGGCCAATTTTTCTTCAAACCTATGACTTCCTGGTCATATTTTCTTTTTAGTCTTTGGACAAACTCTGTTCTTTCTTCTGCACTTCTTGTTAATCTTGCCCGAACTCCAGCCAGTTCTTCTTCAGCTTTATCTAGATCATTCCCATAGCTGCACACCTTATGCCTCAAGCTGTTGATAAGACTTTCATCAGTTCTGCTTCTCTTCGGGTTCTCAGCAGCTGTTTTTAATTCCTGTATTTGGGCCCGGAGAACTTCATTTTCTTAGGCTAATCTATTTCTCTCTCCTTCAATTGCGGCAGTATGTAGGATGTTTTCAAATTTGATTTCCCTAACTTGGGCTTTAAACTTGCTTATTGTGGCTCGGTAGCTGTTTTCTTTTTCTAACCAGGCCCAATGCTCTTGTGTTTGCTCGGTGAATTGTTGCACATGGGGCCTCTTTACGGATCGCTCTTGCTCTTGATGCTCCTTGCCTATTATGCCATACAAAAAGGTGTAGGCGGGCTCCACTTCCCCTTTAGATAAATTCCTCACCCGAGTTTGAGGTTCTAAAAACCTGCACTCGTTCCAGATTTGACGGATCCTGCCTTCAGGAAATGCAGCTCTCGGGCATAACTCAATGGCTTGTTGGCTTAAATCCTCGTCATGTGTAACACCCTGTTGTCTCCCCAACTGGCGTAAGACTCGGTGTGAGGCATATGGTTGAATGCTTCGCAGGACCATTAACAGGAGATAGCAAACCTCAACAGACATGTTGATAATCTCGCTGACAGGGAGCCACCCGAACGTCCACTCGATTTGGTCGGCAGTCAGTGAACTTAAGTATGAGTGCCAGGCTTCTGTGCCCTCAGGAAATTTGTGGCCCTTTACCCGAGTACCATGTTCCTCGATGCAATTCAAACCGGTTAATTTGTAGTTCATGTAACCTGGGCGGTGACAGAGGTGCTCGATCATCCAAATCTGCAGGAGCAAATTGCACCCTTCAAAGAACTTTCCCCCGGATTGGAAAATTGTTAGAGCGCGATAAATATCGGCTAAGACCATTGGTATAAGTGTGCCATTGGGATTTTTCATCATGAAATCTACCATTCCCACAATCCCGATATTTATGCATCCGTCACTTCTGGGGCAAATCAAGGTACCCAAGAATGCTACCACAAAAGCCAGCCCTCGGCGGGCCTCCCATTTAGCCTGATCTTTGTGAGTTAGACCACTGTTGTTAGCCTCATAACCTCGGGGATCTCCATAACGTTTGTAAAGAAAGTAGAAAGTGCAGAAACCTTCAGACAGGTGTGGGTCTTGGACGTCCCGACCAATGCTTAAAAGATCCAAGAACTTATGTGGAGTCACAGCCCTGGGTGCCACTGGGTACTGGCTTCTAAGATTGTCATTCAAACTAGCATACCCTGCTATTTCCTCTAGCGTGGGTGTCAATTCAAAGTCTGAAAAGTGGAACACGTTGTGGGCGGGATCCTAAAACGGTACTAGAGCCTCGACGATGTCCAACCTCGGCTTGATTTTTTAAAGGCCAGTAAGTCTCCCTAAAGCTTTCATAACAGACTTCCTACTAGCTTCCCCCATGTCGCTCCACCACATATGGAGTCCTAAAGGAATTTCCTCGACTTCCTTGAAGGGAATGTTTTCAACTGTATTCATCCTGCACATTCGTTTTGTTTTTTAAAAAGCGTTATTATTATTATTTTTTGCAAAGGGTTTTGTAATAAAGAAAAATGGGTCATCTTTGCGAATACGGCCCTTCAATACTTCGGGTAGGAAGTTTTTTAAGGCTGTGTTTGCAAATTGGGTCGAAATTTAAAGACAAACCACAAGCGGCCACTTTTGCAAAAACGGCCTTCCGGTGCCCCATTTTGGGCAATCAGGCAGTAATGGCGTCACCTAATTTATTTAGGTCTATATCTTTTGATTTTTTTTAAAAAAAAACAAAAAATAGAGTTTGACCCGATGAGGGTTGCTTACGTATCTCACATCCGGTGAGAATCAAAAAATGCGTAGTTCGGAACAAATCTTGACTGATTAAATATACATCCACTCATTTTGTTTTGGAATATTATTTTTAGAAATTTTGGCAGAGTTTCGAGATAAATACAAGGACTTTTTTTTTTTGAAAACAAGGTGAATTTTCTATTCTACCTCACTCTTGGATTTTTTGTTCGTGTTTTTTTTAGTTTAGTTTAGCCGGTCAATACACAAGCTGAAACAAAAAAATGCATACGTAGAAGGTAAGATGCATCAGGGTAGTCTTTTATTTCGGGTTCACCTGTCCTAGACAGACCCGACCCCTGTGTTGAGTCCCCTAAGTCAAATGCACATGATGCAGATAATCGTTCCTACTAGGGATCCGGCATGCGGCTATGTTATTCTAAGTTTAAATCCTGGGCTTTTTTTCTAGACCAAGCTTACCCGAGCGGACAGCTTGAGCCGAGGGGGGGCAGTGTACCGGGAATACAAACTCTTCACCGGCTTTGCAACTTGTCCGTACCTCGTTCTAAAATTTGGATATGACTCTAACAGAAAAGAAGTCACACGAAGTCCACACTTCCCAGATGATTTAGAAGACTCAGAGAGAAGAGGGTTTCGGCATAATTTATATTCAGTCCAGATAATATCAAAGCGGTAAAAAACGGCATTTAGCACATTAGGTTTAAACATGTAAAAATCAGATAATAAAGCCAAATAAAACAGTTTATTCTAAGCTCGAATTCTTGAACCCTGAACCATAGATTCTGGGTTCTAAGTCCCCAGCAGAGTCGCCAGAGCTGTCACACCTCCTTTTTCCCGATAGGGGTGGGATAAGAGAGTTTTTCCAATTAAAGTGACATAAATCAATTTTGGGATTTATTTATTATTTCAGAGTCGCCACCCAAATTTTTGACGATGTTCCGGGACACCGTTTATTGAAATCCCATACCAAGGAAATTTAGACTCTATTTAAAAATGTCTGCGAACCAGAAATCCAGGTAAGGAATTCTGTTAACCCGGGAGAAGGTTTTAGGCACTCCCGAATTCCGTGGTTCTAGCACGGTCTCTTAACTATTAATATTTGGCCGAATTATCTAATTATTTACATATTTCAAACCTATGGTGCATTTAGCCTTTTTAAATTTTAAACGCTTTTAATACTTATGGATTTATCTTGAAACAAGTCACGATGGCGTGCACTTGTTTGTTTTGGACACATTATAATTGCGCCACATGAAATGCACCCGCAATTACAACATGTGATTTTATTATAATTTGAAGTTGAATACGGGGACATGAGTTGTCGCACCCGAATGTAGATTACGTGGTCAAGACTATGGTCATGACAGTTTTGTAATGCCTATTTGAGGCAATTAGAGTCAGGGGCATGAGTTGCCACTCCCGAGTGTAGTTTATTGTGACTTGGAATTGTATTCGGTTCTTTATCAAATTTCAATCTAAAGGCATGGTTCTACCTAAAAGGTATGTGGAGATTGTCTAAAATTAAATCTACTGGGCTATGGCCATATTTTAGCCCAATTTGTTTCAACTCTTTTGGCCAATCCTAATTTTTGGCTAGTTTTGACATGATTTGAACTTGAACAGTCTGAATCTACCGGGAGCAGATATGCTAACACATTTAACATTTTCATAGTAGTAAAAAAAATTTGAATTGCAAATATAATGTTATATATATCATATTCCTTTGTTGTTCGACCTTTACATGAATACTTATGTACTGCTTACGGATACAACATAGACCCTTTTATCTTTGTTTTCATGAAGGAGCAGCTTTTATAGAAGAAAAAAAAAAGCAAACGAAGCCTCTTGAATTCCAATTATCCGATATTTTTTAGGAAGGAGCTGATACTCCTCACACCATTCAACAAAAAATTATTTAACACAATTAACAGGCCTGAAATTCTAGTTTCCATAACTGTCATAATAAACATTACAGGAAATACAACTGATTCTCAAGCTTTAATAGAGTTTAGTCCTTATTACAACTAAAAGTATATACAACAAAGACCGTAAATACGCTATTACATTGTTCTTAAAATAAATATACAAGGTTCTAATAATAAGAAGAAGTTAAAAAAAAGGAACAAGATTAGATGCTACTCCTGTGCAAACCAGCAACTTTCACGCTTTAGGATTTGTATTCTCACGGCTTTTAGCCTCAACTGGACCGTACAGAACTCATGTGCACTGCAAGAGACTGAATCTGACCATTACATAGATTAGATTCGATCCTTTAAATGTTGTCCCCATAGTGACATCCGATTATATAAGACCTGAGTCATCCAAGCCAATATATAAGCATCTTATGAGGGTGAATTGACCATTAAGGGGTCAGATTCACTACCCTTTAATGCTATGTAATGTTTCTATTATAACTTCATGGATATAGATTTAATCACAGAAGCCTTTAACAGATAATTTTGCTGTTGTAATCACACATAGAGGGACAACCATATTTTAATAGGTGATTACAGATTCAGCAGGAAAATAGGCAACATGTTTTATGTATTTTTCTTAGATTGAATCTGACTATAAGGGAGAGTTAGATTCAAATCCATAGATACAAACTTACTTGACATTTCTAACAACCATACCAATACTTCAAACAGTATTCCCTTGAACATTTTTTACTATTCTCGGCTTTTTAGAGACTGAATCAGGCCATATAAGAGTTCAGATTCTTTACTCTATAGCCATTTTGACTACATGTTGTATACCCTTTAAAGGGTGAATTTCAGCCATCTATACTACTGTTTTGTGCACTATTATCATAGGGTGAATTTGACCATTGGAAGGTCAGATTCATCTACCTAGTTCCATTTATCTTTCTAACATGCTAAACACATATGAAATTACCACCTAGCTATCAAACATTAAGCTTATTAATAGAAGTTCAGCACACTACCAAGCAGATTCTAAGAGTTGCATGCATACACTTAGATAATGATAATCTTATTGCAGTTTCTACATTAAGAAAGGGGAAGAAAAAGATTCACATATTTTTGAAGAAAATACAACATGAACCAACAAGTTTAAAACAAAGTCCGAATTCAATAATTTTTGTATAAGGTTCACTGTTACATACCTTTAAAGAGAAAGAAAATCCAGCAAGAAATTTGACCAAATAAAGGTCAAGTATGAACAATAAACAGCAAGAAGGAAGAGAGATCAGCAGCAGCAAACATAAAACCAAAGAAAAACTGGTAGCCCAGCAGGAATTGACCCAGAATTCTTGGATATGAATGTGTAAGATTCCCAAAATTAGAATCTAAAGGAGAGAAACAGAAGCTGAAAACTAGACCTTATCTTTATGAACTTAATTCCAAAAGATATCAGATATCTATTTGCTTTTCTACTAATATATTTTTTTTTGAAATTTTTCGTTTATGAATGGACAATACTCTGATTTTTCTGTGCTTTCAAAAATGCTTTCAGTAGCTCAGAGAGATTCTTTTTTTTAGAGTGTACAGAAAAAGAAGATCATCCTCCCCTCTATCTCCCCTTTTTTTTCCTGTGAAAAATGAGAAGGTCTATTTATAGGGAGCTCAAGGATGGGATATGCTTTTGGCATATACCTTATTCAAAAGGCTGGAAAAATAATACTAATAGTACATAGGGCAGTTGTCAACCCTATCTTTGGGATAGCTGCCCCTATTCTAGAACATTCTTACTTATTAAAAGACCCTTTAACCTTAAGAGCCTGATTTTCCAAACTGAGTTACCTAATATATCCCTTGAAGTCCCAGAAATTACCATTTGTAACTAGGGTTAAACTTGCTTAGGGTTGACTATTAACTCTAGTTAATTAAACCTAGTTAGGTTCCTTAGTTAATTAGGTATCAAATCTGGTCTAAGTCAATCACTTTAGTCCTTAGGTTAGCTGATTTTTTGTCTTAATTCAATCTAAATGTGACTAATTAACTTAACCAAAGCAGCCCCCCTAATTAACTCCCATCAGGCTCAGGTTAATCACTCAAATTAACAAACTAAGGCTTGAATCACAAATCAAAATCAGTTAAGCAATCAAATAACCCAAACGAGGTCTTAACATCTTAACTAATTTATTGACTAATTATAAACCATGATGCACAATCAATGAACTAACAACGATTAGCAAACCATTAAGGACAGGAGAACAATAACTAATCAAATAGCAACAAGCAAGAATAAAGCTAACTAGACCTAAATAATCTAAAAACAGTGATTAACGTGAATTTTAGGTTTTAGTAACATGTAAAAATAGTAAGGAAAGAGGAAGAATACTCGTTAGAGGGTTTTGGACGAACTACGGCGACTAGCCGGAGTTTGGCCGGACTACGGCGACCTCCAAAAGTGACCCTTACTCACATGAATAGACGGTTCTCGTTGAGAACCATCGACTCATGTAAGTTTGAGTCACAGAGTCGTTTGGGATCATTTTCAGCATGTTCTAGGATTTTCCATTTCCAGATCTGAGATTAAAGAAATTTGAATGAGTTTTTGCTGAAATAGATGGTAGGAGATGGTTGAGAAGGGGGAGGAGATTATCTGGTCAAAAGTTGGGGTTTATTGGAGAAGTTTCACCGTTTGTAGGCGATTTCCGGGCGGCGAAAAGCTAGGGCGGCTAGGGTTTGGGGGGTTAGGCTTTGGGTGAAATGAGGGTGGGGGGATGTTAGGACAGTTATATACTAAAGGGGGTGGAGTTCCTGTCCGTCTGATCTATTTCAATCAATGGTCAGGATTCAACCATTTAAACCAAACGGGGTCGATTGTGTAGTGTATGGGGCAGGCCAAACTTCAGCATATTGGGTGCTGAAGTCTTTTAAAAATGAACTAACTAACTTCAGCATGCTGGGTGATGAAGTCTTACAAATGAACTAAATAACTTCAGCATATTGGGTGCTGAAGTCTTTTAAAAATGAACTAACTAACTTCAGCATGCTGGGTGATGAAGTCTTACAAATGAACTAAATAACTTCAGCATATTGGGTGCTGAAGTTTTTTTACAATTGAACTAAATAACTTCAACACTTCTGCTGAAGTTTTTACAATTAAACTAAATAACTTCAACACTTCTGCTGAAGTTTTCACAAATGAATTAATAACTTCAGCACTTCTGCTGAAGTTTTCATGAATGAACTAATAACTTCAGCACTTTTGCTAAAGTTTTTACAAATGAACTAATAACTTCATCACTTCTGCTGAAGTTTTCACAAATGAACTAATAACTTCAGCACTTCTGCTGAAGTTTTCACAAATGACCTAATAACTTCAGCACTTCTGCTGAAGTTTTCACAAATGAACTAATAGCTTCAGCACTTCTGCTGAAGTCTTCACAAATGAATTAATAACTTCAACACTTCTGCTGAAGTTTTCACGAATGAACTAATAATTTCAGCACTTTTGCTGAAGTTTTTTACAAATGAACTAATAACTTCAGCACTTCTGCTGAAGTTTTTCACAAATGAACTAATAACTTCAGCACTTCTGCTGAAATTTTCACAAATAAATTAATAACTTCAGCACTTCTGCTGAAGTTTTTCATAAATGAACTAATAACTTCAGCACTTCTGCTGAAGTCTTCACAAATGAATTAATAACTCAGCACTTCTGCTGAAGTTTTCACAAATGAACTAATAACTTCAGCACTTCTGCTGAAGTTTTCACAAATGAACTAATAACTTCACCAATTCTGCTGAAGTCCTTTTTTTTTTTTGTGAAAAAGCGGGTATTGGGCTGGGTTGCTGGGTCGTGTAGAGTTAGGGATTGGGCCTGGGTAATTTTGGCCCAGGTTTGATTTTAATCCCTATTAAATTCAAATCTAATTTAATCCAAGAAATGTAGTAATTAATTTTAAACCTTATTGTATATCTATTTACAGATTAATCAAGAATAAAACGACTAATTTTATATTCCTAATAAAATCTATGTTTCATCGAATAAAATGATTAATTTTTAGTAATTAGTTATTAAAACTACATTACGTTAAATAACCATCATTCGTCTATTATATAATTAATTATAAAAAAAGAAGATGAATTATGCAAAAATACAAATCTTTCACAATTAAAAATCAATAAAGATTCATAAAATTAATTGATTTATTGAGATTTTTAAAGGACGATATGGCGAGTAAAAAATCACATGCTCACAGTAGGTACTTTTGGAGATAAAATTAGAAATAAAGTAGAGATTTTATGTATATTTTATATACTACAAAAATAAATTCATCATTATTTAATTATTGGATATATAATGATTAAAGTTTAATATTACAAAAGAAAACAAAAGAAAAAATTGCAAAGAGTTGAAAAGTTAAGGAAAAGAGTGAGAAGCGAAGCAGAAGTTAGGCAACAATTGAAAGAACGCCCAAGCAGACATGAGTCAGTGCCTCGCGCTGGCCTGGACCCGGCGTGCCGTATTTTCTTTATTTTGTTTGGGACAAGGTTATTTTAATCCTACACAATCTTAACTCATATAAAAAGGGTCCTAAACCTATTTTGGAGGGAGAGAACACTTTTGAAAGTAACTTTTGACGGAGGAAGAGCACAGAGCAGCCGTGGAGGCTGGGTTTCATCTTTTCCTCCGCAGAACTTAGTAATTCTTATGTTTTTTTGTATGATTTATTGTTTGGCTATCATATCTATGTGGAGCTAAACTTCACGTTCTAGGGTTATAGTTCTTTCATGAGTATTATTATTTGAATATTTATTTTGACTTCTTAGTTTATCGTATTGGTTTATTTATTCAATGAGCTTGCACTTAACTATTTAAGTGCTTGATCACCAATTAATACTATCTATGAATCTATGAATTTAGAGTTGAACTCGAAAGTGAAAATTCTAGATTGCACATATAGGATCGGGCATAGCATACTCTTGAACCCGGACATGGGAATGGATTCGCGGTTAGGATAGACATATGCTAATTGTCTTGCTTGGTTATTATACGGTAATTACGAATACATTCTTCTTGCTTCTAACTCTATAGACATATAGGCAGTAGGTTAGCTTGGGCCGCAACATATAGTAAGAGTATCGAAAGAGGAAACACGATTCTATCTTCAAATGCGTTGAACCGATGGCTAAAATACATGAACACTTGTTTGAATCATTGTTCGTCGTCGTTTTATAATATATTGTATTGTATTGTATCGTATTATATCGTATCCTTTTATGAATAAAATCTTTGGCTAGATCGTATTGTTTGTTATTGTTAAATAATATTTTGTTGTTTGGTTTGACTGTATCATATTGTACTGTAGCTGATAAGTTTACTAAAATACCCGCAATTGTTTAAATATTAAATTTATCAAAAATTATGCATAAAAATAATTTTAAAAAACAAAACAGAAGAAGGTAAAACATCTTAAGAAAGCAGAACAATAGAGCGAGACAGAAGAAGGCAAAACAAAGGAGCACAACTAATTAGAATCGAGTTAAAAGTAAATTAGGAGAAAATTTTAAAACAGAAGGCGGTAAAACTCCTTTAACGTTGGCGGCAGAAGTTCTGGAAAAAACAAAGCAAGTATAGGTCGGAGATTTGGGGTACGTTCGGTACGAAGGAAAATATTTTTCGAAAAATACTTTCCAATTTTTCATGTTTGGTTGGCTTAAATAATTTAAAAAATATTTTCCTCATGAACTTATTTAATTTTCTCCAATTAGAGGAAAATATTTTCATTATCAAGAGAAGGAAAAATATTTTCAAACCTCCTTCTCAACCTTCCCATCCTGTTCCCCATCCAACCAACCCACTCCTACACCCCCCACACCCACCCACCCAACCCCACCCCTAACCCCTGTCCCACCC